>APFE030114224.1:171630-200864 GCA_000404065.3 Pinus taeda | reverse complement strand
TTTTATTTTTAATTTTCTATTAGTTAAATATACAAATGTAACTATTTTTATCTAATTTAAATAGGGATTGTCAAACTAGAATCTTTATTTTAAAAATCAAAACTTTTTGTGGAATACTACTTTTATTTTAGAGGAGAAAAAATGTTGATTTTATTTATGTAGTAAAATTAGTATATCTGGCATACGCGCGCGCTGCTGCTCTGAAGACGCCTGTAGGTTACCGTCGACAAGTTCTTGGACGCTGCCATGAGCGGCCCCGGGGGTGGGGAGTCTGCTCCCACCCCTCCTCTATCCAGCGCAGATGCCTTCAAAAGGTTGTTAACTCAGAAAGGGAAGAAGCATCAGCACGTTGAAGTGCCGAAATTCATTAAAAAGCTTGACGAAATACCAGAGATAGCACTCCCAGAGGAGCAATCGATTAAAATCGCTCTTGCGTTGTCTGACAGAGGCCTGGTAGGGCAGTTTTATGGGCCGATGGTCGTCCACTAAGACCACGGACGATTGGATACAACGAAACTGGAGACCGCAACTGGAAAATAATGTAATTTGTTATGCTGTAGGGCGAGGCTATTTCATCTTTGAATTTACCACCAAGGAAGATCGCGACCTGGTTTTCAGAAACGGACCGTACTTTATGGGAAATCAGGCACTGTATCTCAATAAATGGAGTCCTGATTTTGATCCATCCGTTGATGTCCCCAATGAGGCGTCGGTCTGGGTTCGTTTACCCAATCTCCCTCTTCACTCTTGGAGCTATCAATCTCTGCAGAAGATCGGTAATGGGCTGGGTCGATTCATTGACAAAGCTGATCACAAGGGCCAATATACTTGTGCCAGAATCTGCGTAGAAGTCGATCTGGAAGCTGGGCTACCAGAAGCGATTAAACTCAAAGTTGGAGAATGGCAGCACTACCAGAAGTTGGACTACGAGCAGCTGCCTTTCAAATCTCGAACTTGTCATGAGCACGGACACTTCCAAAGAAACTGCCCAAAAGCCCCATCAGGGAACACAGTTGAAGATGAAGGATGGAAAGAAATCAGAAAGGGAAAGGCTATCCCAAAGCCTCCTGGACAGAAAACTATCGCCCCATCGGGAAATCCTCACATCAACCCAAAAGCCGTTGTTGCTTCTAAAGATGGATCCCCATCTGGAGAAAAGATGGATGATAAGGAGAACCAAGAAGAAACCGGAAATATGGAGAAACAAAGAAAAATAAATGAAGTAGAATCAACAGTTCACACACCCGAGGAGTGTCAGAGAGGAAATGAAGGCAATGAAGAACATGTTAGTCTAGCCTCAGACTCTGAAGGAGATTCAGAAGAGAGAGATTCTGAATCTGACAATTCGTTGGCCACTCCAATCAAGACGACTAGAGGGCGGAAATCCAAGAAGAAACAAAGAGAGGAAGAAACTTACAAAGATGTCCTCCAGGGATCCCAAAAAACTCTCAAATCAATGATGAATACCAGATCTGGACGCAAAAGCAACAAGGCTCCAATGGGAGCCTCCTCTCCCCTCAAAAGTAAATAATGAAATACGTCTCCTGGAACTGCAGAGGTTTAGGCAGCAGGTCGAAAGAGGAAGCCCTGAAAGATTTAGTGAGAATATATTCGCCTGAAATCCTCCTCATCCAGGAGACAAAGCTGGAGGATCTTTCCCTCCTCAAATCTAGTAAAGTTTTTTGGAACAAAGGCCATGGAAAAGCGGTTAGCGCAAGAGGTGCCTCTGGTGGAATAGCCACCTTCTGGAATAGCCACCTTCTGGAACAGCACCATATATGACTTTATTCAAGAAAAAAGCAGCCCTCACTGGCTCTTCACTCAGCTACTCCACAAGGATTCTGGTCAGCAAGTAAGTATGTTTAATGTTTATGCTCCTGTTTTGTCAAGTGAGAAAAAAATCTGCTGGAATTTGCTTCATTCATTTCTTTTAGAGCAAAACCCCGAGAACATCATAATTTCCGGTGACCTTAATGTCACCCTTGATATTGATGAGAAAAAGGGAGGTTCCATTGTCAGGGATCCTGCCAGAGAATGGGTTGAAGACATAATGCTGGGCTGGGACCTGGTGGATATTAAACCTTCTTCTGGAAAATTCACTTGGTCCAATAAAAGAACAGGTCCCAATCATATTGCTGCACGTCTGGACAGATTTCTTGTCCATTCTTCCTTCCTAACTAGCGGTCTTTTGGCATCCTCTAAAATTCTCCCAAATCTCACCTCTGATCATAAGCCAATTCTTCTTGAGCTTTCCCTTGATTGCAATCTTGGCCCCATCCCTTTTCGGTTCAGCCCTTTGTGGATCCAGCAAGAAGGCTTTCAAGATGTGGTCTCCGACTCTTGGAATAGGCCCGTTCATGGTTCTCCTTTCTTTGTGTGGGAAGAGAAAATCAGGATTCTAAAAAGAAATCTAAAAGAATGGGCTAAAAGACTGCAAACCCCCACATCCAAAAGAAAAGAAAATACAAATAGGCTTGCTGATCATCAACTAGAAATGGAGCAAAATCCTGTTTCTCAAAGTATGCTTCTAAAAGAAGTCGAGCTCCAAAAAGAGGTTCATAGATCAAGCAGGGAGGAGGAAGAATTTTGGCGGCAGAAGTCTAGGATGCTCTGGCTGAAATCCGGCGATAAGAATACCAGCTTTTTTCATAAGCAAGCGGAAGCCCGAAAGAACTTCAAATCAGTCTCAGAGATTCAACACCAAAATACTCTTATCAAGGATTTCGAAGGCATCAAGAGAGCTGCATACTCCTTCTTCCAAGACCTGTATTCGGCTCCTGAAGAACCAGCTATTGATCCCCACTCTTATCCGATCAATTTAATACCCAATTGTGTCAAGGAATCGGACAACGATATGCTGACAGCTCCGATTAGTATGGAAGAGCTTGAGGAGGCACTGAACAACATGGAGCCTGATAAAGCCCCAGGGCCAGATGGGTTCTCTGTCAAGTTCTTTTTGACTTGTTGGTCAATAATCAAAAAAGATCTACTGAGGATGGTCAGAAAATCCCAGAACTGTGTAAAGATAGGTGGTGGCATCAACTCAGCCTTCCTAGCTCTGATTCCAAAAGAGAAAGGCGCCTCTGACTTTAGTAGATTTAGGCCAATATCTTTGTGCAATTCCACCTATAAGTTGGTCTCCAAAATAATAGCCAACAGGCTGAAAAACATCTTGCTAGACATCATCCCTGAAAATCAAGGCGGTTTCATAAAAGGCAGAAAGATTTTGGATAATATTGTGCTGGTCCAAGAAGCAGTCCATTCTAGTTTCCAAAGAAAGGAGAAAGGCATGGTGATTAAGCTCGACTTGGCTAACGCATTTGACAGGGTGAGACATGAATTTCTGTTTGTTGTGATGAAGAAGCTAGGCTTTTCAACAAACTTCATCAAATGGGTGAAAGCCTGTATTGTCTCGCCTTGGATTGCGCCCTTGGTTAATGGCCGTTCTACTGATTTCTTCCAAGCTTCTAGGGGCCTGAGACAGGGATGCCCATTGTCTCCGCTCCTATATGCTGTCCAAGCCTCGGTGTTAAGTTTCCAACTAGACCATAATCAGCAAATTCAAACACTGCCTGGCCTCAGAGCTACTCACAAGGTGAAAGACATTAATCATGCCCAATTTGCTGACGACACTCTGCTGCTTGGAGGAGCCAGCTTGATCTCTGCCAGACATTTCAAGAGGGAACTGGACATTTACAGGCTGATCTCGGGCAGCAAAATCAGTTCTAGAAAATGCTCTATTTATGGCTAGAATTGCTCGACTAAAGAACTGTCTGACATAGCAAGACTTTTAGAAATGGAAGGAATCCGAAATTGGGAGTCATTTAAATATCTCGGGATACCAATCTTCAAAACTAAGCCTAAGGTTGCTCACTGGCTACCGCTGATTGACAAAATAAAGAATAGAATCCAAGCCTGGGGTGCCTCATGGTTGAACAATGCAGGGAAAGTCATCCTCATGAAATCGGTCCTAATAAGCATGCCACTATTCCAAAACTCAATCCTCCTCGCCCCAAAAACCTTTCTTAGTAAGTTAGATAGCCTGTTGAGAAGATTTCTGTGGGAAGGTGGGAATAACAATGATAGAAGAATCCATTTAGTGAGCTGGGAAATCCTCAAGAGTCCCTTTCAGGAAGGAGGCCTCCAGCTTCGCAATTTGGCTGCTCAAAATCTTGCTTTGGGATCCAAGATCCTATGGAATTTAGTCTCTGGAAATACTAGCTGGAGTAAAAGATTCATTTGGAAGAAATACTTCCATGGGTAGCGATTGAGATGCCTGGATAAGCCCCCAAGAACTCTAAAAGGGTCACCAATTTTCAACCTTTGCAATGCTGCAAGAGAGCAATTCAGCCAACACCTATATTGGATCCCTGGCAATGGAAGGAAAATCAATATCTGGGATGATTCGATCTTGGGTGACCAGCCAATGAAGCATGTGAATGGTCTTGCAAACATCAAAGATTGGCTTCAGTCTCGTAATATGCACACATTGTGGGACATTTCGAACTGGAAAGAAGCACCCGACAGAACCTGGGATGGGTGGAATCTGGGGGAGGTCCCGTAATGCTGCAGGGGAAGCCTCTTTACTTCTAGATATGCTCCAAGGAAAATCTCCTTCAAAAGCCACTGCTAAAGACAAAAGAGGCTGGGGGTCCATATCTGGCCAATATACTGTTTCTGAAGGTTATAAAAGAATTATGGCTGCTCCTCATGTTCCTCCAAATCCGGCCCAATGGAAATTTATATGGGACTTTCCAGCTCTTCCAAAAATAGACTTCTTCTGTTGGACAGTGGCACATCAAAGCATCCTCACCAGAGATAATTTGAGAAGAAGAGGGATGGAAGGACCTTCCAGATGTCCTCTCTGTAGGTCTGATGAAGAAACTACCAATCACCTGTTGCTGCTATGCCCCTCTGCTCAAGAAGTCTGGAGGGGGGTGCTACTATTAGAGCCCACTATCCTTGCTCTCCCAGACAACATTCCTGCCTTGTTCAGAACTTGGGCCAACTTATTTCCCTTCTGTCTTAAAAATAAAAGTCTTCTCAAAACCAGCTGGATGTGGATCCCTAAGTTTATTTGTTGGAAATTATGGTTGGAAAGAAACAACAGAATCTTTCGAGAAGAAAGTTGCACTACAATAAGAGTTATCTCTAAAATAAAAGCTTTGTTGGGAGAGGCACTGGAAGCCAACACTTCATCAAGGAACGAAACAAGACTGCTCATAGAAGAAGAGAATTGGTTCAAAGAATTAGTTCCAAAGCTAAAGGAAAGGACCCCTCAAACTGTTCCCGTTCATTCCAGTTGGGAGATTAGGCTGGAAGAACAAGAGTTTATCAAGTGGAGATCGGCCTTGGAAGATCATTGTTTATTCTTCGATGGGGCTTTTAAAGGAAACCCTGGGGTTGCTGGAAGTGGGGGAGTTCTATTGAGCCCTGGAGGCTTTCCGGAACTGAGATTCCATTGGGGTCTAGGAATTGAAACTAACAACAGAGCGGAGGCTCTGGCATTGTGGCAAGGGCTGACACGGGCGATCAAAAGAAATATCCTTTCTCTCTCAGTCTTCGGAGACTCAAGACTCATCATCCAGGCCATGCTTCGTCCTAAGAACTCTCATCAGGTTCAGTTAACCTCCATCATTAGGAAAATCAGACTTCTGCTCCCCAAATTTAACAAAATATCCTTCTTTCATATCTTAAGGAACCTCAACTCCCTAGCTGATAATGAGGCCAACCTTGGTGTCCTATGCTCTCGAAGATCCCTGGTAATAAACTCAACAGAATCATCTTGCTCAATTCCTTAAATTTCCAGCTCGATCCTCCCCTCCTATTTGAAACAGGGGCTCTCTGTTCAATCAATTTTGTACTCTGGCAACCAAAGGCTGAATCCAGATTCCGAGTTTGTTTTCGGTTATTTGATTTGTCTCTGTTTCCCCAGCGAATTTAAAGATTCCTAAAGGGCGTATCCAAGCTCAGTTTCGCTTTACCTCTGTCTCTCTCTTCTGACGGTCTGGACCAGAAATCTCAGAGTCGGTCTTCCCCGGGAAACAGCGTTTGTGACTTCTCCCAAACTCTGCTCTGGCAATCCCAATTGTTGAAGTCTTCACTTCATCCTGCGGTCACTTAGTTTCCTGTGCAAAGGATGTCTGCTGGAACGGCATCACAGATTCGCAGGCAGCCCATCTGAAGCGAAGTTTGATATACAGTTAGCTCATGACCCGCTTGAGGACTTTGTATGAGGCGCCATCTCATCTACAGCCATAATTATGCCGAAGTAGTTTATTTCTTCAGTTCAGAATCTCGATTTGACCAGCATCTCTCTCGGATTTGATCTGCAATTTCTTATATTCCCCTGTTCTCTGTAATGGACTCTTCAGAATTGTAAAGCATGCGGTAGCTGGTTTACCGCCCATTTCAATATAACCGTTATTGTCCCAAAAAAAATTAGTATATCTGGATCCATGAGGATGCAACATAAACCTGAGGAAAGATACCATAAATATAAGGTGATGTGACAAGATCCAGTCCATGTCAACATCATAGTAAAACATAATCCAAAACAGATATATAGGTAGATCTCATTATCAATAACAATCCATGAAAATGACCAAGCAGCAAGAGAAAAACATGTTCCCAAAAATCCCAGATGTAAAAACCAGCATAGTGGTGAAAAGAAAAAGAAAGACAATCAAATCAGTGTCAAGGAAATGGCATGTGACCAACATCCAACAAGTCTCCATCTGCCTGCAGTGAAATATAAAATCCCTCCAATGGGTTGAGGAGTCCAAGCTTAGATAAAGCATCAGCAACCATGGTGTGTGCCCTGTGTAGGTGTTGATAGGTAACCCCCTATCGAGAATCTCGAATACATTTGATACGTTGCATCCAGCCATGTAGATGTGGATGAGAAATGTGTGAAGATCCAAAAACATGATTGATGATATCTTGGGAATCTCCATATATGTTGATGTGTTGAATCTCCAGATAATCCATAAACTATAGTAGGCCCCAAAGTGCCATAGCCTCTGCCTTCTTGTTAGTCTCGTCTCTGTCACTCCAGTGTATTGTGTATTGTGTGCAGTCGTCCATGCAAATTCAAATCCCACACCTGCATCTACCACCCTATTTAACATCGTCAAAGAAACCTATTGGGAAAGCAATTAAAGGATCATCTTGTTCATGCTGCACCTTGGGGATATGGGATGATGGCAGCAGTAGCGGTTCCAAACATATGTGAATGTTATTGATGATCCTGTCTATACTGAGAAAGTTATTTTCAAAAATAAAGTTGTTCCTGACTTTCAAAATCTCCCAAAAAGTGATCATTGGGATAGCACACCTCAACCTATTTTGTGTGCTCCACCAAAGCATGCATGATATAATGGAAGCATGTTCAATATACGTAAATGAAAGCATGACAGACAAACCTTGCTAGATCTATTTTGAAAATGGATGTCTTAAGAGCATATGTGCATTATCCTCATCCTCACATCGACAGAAAGCGTAGATACCTAGTCCCAGCATGCCCCTCTTTTTTAAATTCTCCCAGGTGAGCATTTTATTTTTCCAAACAAGTCATGTGTACAGAATAATCTTGTAGGGGATCTTCACCATCCAGAACTTGGTGAACCAACAACAATCATGCTTATTGCTAGTCTACAACAAAAATATATATAATATTATATATTATATATATATATATAAATATATATATATAAATATTAATATATATTATATATATATACTATATATATATATATATATATAATATATAATATAATATATATATATATCCACAACCAAGATATTACCTTTTTTCATGGTTCCATCCCACCCAATTTGATCTCCCATATCGGATCTGCAAATACTATCACTTTGTAGCTCTACAATAATTTGCTTCCAGGTAATGGCCACCTCCCTAGGAAATGGAACACTACTTCTATTTCACTTTAATTTGTATGGAAAGATATCAAAATTTTAAAAATCACCGACATCACTCTAATTTATACAATCAGGGAGCTACTCCATAGTGATACCACAGTTTGAGGAATCTAGTTCGATTTCTCGGCTAGCTTGCACCTATCTCTATCCAAATATACTATTTGTATAAAAAACAATTTTCTTTTCTTTCTTTCTTTTTTCTTTTTGTTTAATACTTTATATAGTAGAGTTTTTAGTTAAGTTCATAATTTGTTTTTTCACACTCTAATTATGATCTTAGGGTAGCTTGGGTTTATTTATCTAGTTATGCTATTTGTATCAAATATGTTATTATTATTAAAAAAAAAAAAAATCAATGCTTTAGATAATAGTGTTTTAGTTAAGTTCATAATATGTTTTTTTGACACTCTAATTTTGATTTCTCATAGTGGTATTGGTAGATTGAGATAAGAAGTTAGAGGTGGAATTTCTTTAGTGTATTCATATTAGAACTATAGATAATGTCTCTTAAATGTATATATAAACAAAAAAAAACCTCGTAACACTCTAGAGTCACCTATCTAGTTGACCTATCTTATCTATTTAGCTATTTCTCGCTTGACCCTATCTATTATTCATCCCATTGCTAGTTATCATTGGTCTATCTCGGCTTGCGTTCTTCCTTTCCCCACATACACCCCCCCCCCTGAGTATTATATCTTTCTTAGAGGAAAAAAAGGATATTGGAAGGAAAGGCTTACTCTTGGTTACCGCAGTAATGCCTGGTTCCATACCACTCACCACATAAATTGGGGTCGTTATCCATGCACTAAAAGCAGGCAAGAGTTGTTCATGCATGGAGATTGTTATTGGAAAGATAGCTAGCGAGTGTAGGGGTAGTGTTACAAGAATAAATTATAAGCAATTTTGTTGTTATTTTATGTGTTCATAATATAAATTGTGTTACCTATACATTGTATGTGGCATGTCATATGTTACCTTACTCTTTGTGAGCCACTATATTTATTGTGTCGCTCTATGGAAGAGATGTTGTAATGTCCCATCTTGTAAAAGTTTTGACTCGGTCAAATTACATAAAAATTAAATTAACAATAAAATTAATTAAAAAGTTAAAAATAAAATTAATAATTAAAATAAAATTGAGGTAAAATAGTCAATTTATTGGTGGGGGTTTCTAGACATTGTTTTCCCTGTGTGTGTGTGTGTGTGTGTGTGTGTGTGTGTGTGTGTGTGTATAAACTCCAAATCTACCAAGGGAATAGAGGGATCAAATCTCTTGAGATGCAAAACCCTTTTGGAGTGAAAAGATATTTGATCACTATGAAGGCTTAGTAGATTTGGATCTAGGCTAGTAAGAATATCATCACATGGAATTCATTCGTACATGTTTATTAACATTATATTATTAGTCTCACATGTAATTACAAGTAAAGCTCTAGGGGTTTAGGCTTATCCTCCTCTTCGTAAAGTGGTTCACAATCGAGAGGATTTGAACCTTGGATCTCTCAGTTTTCTTAGAACTCACATTACTTCTATCACCAATTGAGTTGCCCCTAGGACAACTAAACTATTTAGTTTATATATATATATATATATATATATATATATATATATTCAAAGAAATTGTAAAAAGCCTAGTTTAATTTATATATTGTTTTTTGTGTCAAAATATGTTATATATTTTTTTGGTGAGATTCAATTTTTATTTATTTGAAATACATTTTTGAATATATAAATGAATTCAACCCCTTAAAAAATATTTAAAACAATCCAATTATACCAAATACACAACTCAAACTTACAATTTTCTAACAAAATTAACCAAACTATATTAAAATAACCAAACAACAAAATCAAATTAACAAACTAAAATATAAGAAAACTAAATTAAACTTATCATAAATCATATTTGAATTTAAGCTTTTGTGATCCATAATCTGTATGATACGATAGACCATACTAGTTGATTCGAAACGTGTCAACAAAATTCTTCTGATATAATTTTAACGAAAATATTTCTATCATACATAAATCATATTTATTTATGAAACCAGTACCCCACATGCAAATTATAATTTAATATTATTACACCTCTTATAAACCATATTTATAAACAATATTTACTTATCATGCTAGAGCCCCATCCATTTTAAACATAAAAAATGCAATCATACCAGAGCCCCGTCCCTTTTAAACATAAAAATGCAAATTATAATCTAATATTAAAGTATAAACACTGAAGGGTAAAATATTAATTATAATTTAATACTAAATTCCAAAGACGTAATAATATATTTAAAATGCAAATTATAATCTAATATTAAAATATAAACACTAAAGGGTCAAAAACAAATTATAATTTAATACTAAATTCCAAAGACGTAAATATAAACACTAAAGGGTCAAATACAAATTATAATTTAATACTAAATTCCAAAGACGTAATAAATTCTAACGACTTAAGACATATAGATACATGCTAATAATATGACTATACATTCTAATAGTAAAAGCATGATACATTCTAATAATATAATTAAACTAAGAAAAATCATGTTATTTATGTCCGTAATCTTAAGGCCGAAGTCTTAATGTCATTAGAAGAGGAAGGGTGGGGAAACATATTGAATTCACGGGGAATAGTTTGTATATCTCCCTTTCTATCAAAATGGTTCAAAACTTTATTAGACTCTGTAACCGATTATATGTTTGAGAAGTTTTAACCGATTATATGTTTGGTGATAGAGAATGGTATCAGGGCCATGTTGTATTTTGTTTGAGCATACCTCTTTAAGTTTGGTGATATCTTGAATAGGTCTGTAGTCTGTTATGCCGTGTGGAAGGTGCTTGAGGACGTTGAAGGACTTGGATATAGAACTTGAACTTTTGTTCTAAGAGGAAGCTGCAAAACCAACTCTGTTTACGATTATATTTCTAGCGATAATCGATACTTTTTTTAAAAGAAGATTACAGTATTTTGTTGAATTTGAAATTAGATCTGCTGCATAATTACGCACTCTGTATATTTCTTCTTATCGCATTATTGTTATTATGGATTCTCACCCTTCCTCTAGTTCTCGTCATGAATTTGGTGAAAAATCATTTGAAGAACTTCTAAAGGAACATGAAGATGTAAATCTTGAAAGACAAAATTCTCTTGCACATGCATCGGTCATACAAGAGAGGTCAATTAATTCATTTTCAGAACCTGTTGCATCGGGATCTTGGTCTCTTCCCAAGATAGATCCAAAAAATGTCTATAAGAATTTAGGATTTATGGATACCATCCAGTTTTGGAGATATAAGGTAAAAGAGGAAGTTTTGCAAACTACCTCTAATAATAATATCCTTCATTCTTTAAACATTATCAACCAAGCTGAGTTTGAAGCTGCTAGGAAAGCAGGATACAATTTCGCCCATTTTGGACATGTCCAAGTAGGCATTCAGCCCCTGCGCAGGAAAGGACAAGATGTTTCATTTTTCTCCTATATATTTGATAGAAGATGGAGAGCTTTTCCCAAAGCTCTCATCGGTGGTTGCCAAGGCACTCTTACCTATGGCCCTGCATCATGGTCGTGTGTCCCTGACTTTTCTATAGCTTTAACAGATCCTAATGCAATAAATTCTTTAATGCTTGGATTACAGACACATGGATACGATGACTTTGATGATGATAGCAAAAATGTTGCTATCTGGTGGTCCTCTGTAGTAAAATTTTACAAGAAAACTACTCCCTCGGTAGTTAAATCAGTTTCATCACAGTTCGAATTTACTACATTGATCACCCATGATTATGGAATGAACCTTATAGCACCTCAAATGATCCCAAGAGCAGAACTAAAACCCCATGCAAAATGGGTTACTAAATGGGAATCTATCAGAAAACCTATAAGGCCATCACCTGTCAATTCCTCCACTATTTTTACTTCCAAAGATGGAAATGTTCATACCATCTTTCCAGAGTCACGAGTTGAGTGTGATGGACCTTCTATATCTATTTCTACCTCTGTGAATACTTCTCCTCCTACCAACTCAGTAGACCCTACATTTTTAGAAACATTTAAAAAAAAAATATATCAATCATATTGCTTCCTCCAGCAATCCTTTAGCTGTTGTTTGTGATCATCCTCATTGTTCCAAAACTTACTGTCAGTTTTCTTCACAGCCACCTATCCCACATGGTGACAATCAGAATGACAAAAATAGAATAAACATGGTTACTTTTGTACCTAATAAAAGTAAGTCAGAAGAGGATTATACCAAAACTCATCTCTTCAATATTCATGAAGAAATAATCATACAGTCAACACAGCAGAATACTCATAAAGGTCTAGGATTTAATGATGGATCTGAAATTCCATCATGCAGAAGAAATCCTATGAATAAGATTCCAAAAAATGTGGAAATTCCTTCGGACAGTGAGATCACTGCTTTCCTGAAAATCTTCAATGGAATTAGTCCATATGATCCAGAAGACATGTGGAAGAAGAAAATGTTTAATTGGGACATTTTCAAACACAAGTTAGAAAACATGCATGTTGAAGAGCTAAAGCTTATTCCTAAATCTAAAAAGAAAAGCTTCAACAACCAAAAGAATGAGGAATGGAAAAAATGGATGAGATCCAATAATCAATGGATTTCTTTTTATGAGTGGTATTACCCTTCCTCAAATTAGATTGAAGAATCCTTGAGAAAACAGTTCAAAAATCAGGCAAGACAGAAAAGGATTCTTGATGTTGACAATTTTATTGAAAAGAAGATGGAATATAATACTGTCATCATTCCATCTCCCTTAGTAATCCCTGATTTTTCTCCAAAAATACAGAAAATGATGTCTAGACCTAACTTGTCCAAAAATTTACAGGTTATAAGGATAAAAGCAGAAAAATTGGTAAAAGAAATCTACAGTGGTCTGTAGGTAAATATGATAAGATCTGAGTCGCCTCCAAAACATAAATGGGAACTTTTTGATGGACAGATCTATCAAACAGATAATGATTTCCCCCCATGGAAAAACTTTGTCATCAAACAACAGGATGGAAAAATTTATAAACTCTTTCCAATCCAGACAGAAGATTCTACCAAAGAATCTGTTCTAGCTACAAACTGGACAAATCTTTCTCTTTCCAGTTTAGAAAGATTTTTGAGGCCACAGCATAAATCTATTGAAGAAATGAATAACATTCTGAAAGAAATGATGATTAGAATGCTTCAAAAACAAGACTATGCTATTATGTGTTTAAATGAGAATGTTAAAACTCTTACAGAAAATGACAGACACATAGCTGAAAATTTGGATAAACTTAAGTTATCCACAGAAAAGAAAATTCAGGATGTAATGATTGTGCATGGAAGGGAAATTGTTAAGGTTAATTCTAGTCTTTATATAATCAAGAGACAAGTCTTAAACGTTTCTAATTCTATTGATTCACTCAAAAAGAAACCTTCTACAAACTCATACAAAGCCACTACTCTTTTTAGTGAGCCCCTTTCCCAGATGCCTTACACCATTTCCTCTTCTGTATCCAGTCTCATAAGACAGTGAGCAAAAATCGAGTTTCCAAAACCAAGGATTTCATATCCTTATTCACCTTTTGTTGCACCTAGTTTCTTTGGTCACTTAAAACCAAATCCAGTAACTTCATCCATGGCAAATTCTGCAGCTAGCTCTTCCTTCACCGAATGGATAAAGAAAAATATTTCAGAAGAAGAAGAAGCAAAGAAAGAAAAATGGTATGAAAATGAAGAAGAAGACAAAGAAATAGGTCTGAATAAACTTGATGTAAATAATGATGAACCATCACTTGAAAGTCTTGAAGAATATGTACATAATTTTTCTCCTCAAGATAAGGTTCAATTTAATATTCCAAATGAAGAGGCAATGCATGCAACCACATCGAGATCTACATGGAATTCTACCTGGTCTCCTGCTCCAGACAAAAGGGATATGATGAAATCTGAATATCACAAAGATTGGTCAGCTTCCTCAACATATTCTTGGAATATTGACAACTGCATAGAGGCAGAAGTGTTATCAGTCATGCACTCCATGTTGGTATGTTACAGAACTTATCTAGCTGATGACATTGGACCCATAAATTCTACAAGAAGAATTATTGGTAGATTTGAAGGATCTTTAGATTCTTGGTTAAAAGAAGAGACAACCAAAGATCCCTTATTACTAACCACCTAGGAAAATTCACAAGTAAAGAATGCCGATGGTAGTACCTATATGGATCCATCTACTACACTTCCAGTAAACAATATGATTGGTTGTTTAGAGAGTTTTCGGCGTAATCACATAGGTATTCTTTTGTCGACGCGTTTTGAACCAACAAGTGTGGTTCCTTGTCCTGACGATGAACCACACTTGTTGGTTCGAAACGCGTCGACAAAAGAATACCTATGTGATTACGCCGAAAACTCTCTAAACAATGTTATGGATCACAGAAGTCTAAATTCCTTAATATGATTGGTTGTTTACTTTATGGCATCATTGTTAGTTTTATTGGTTTTCCTCAAATCAACAATGTTCTCGCTGTTATTACTCTTGTTGCTATGAAATTATATAACATGCAACACTTTGGTGAATATTTCAATGAGTTTTTGCACAGACTGCATACTTTGTCCCCAGAACTCATCCTTGAACCCAAATGGAAAGAAATATTTGTTTCATCTTTACCATTATGGGTGTCAGCAGCGATAGTCACCAAATTGCCAAGAAGTATTGGTGATTACAAATTTGGAGTAATCAGGCAGGCAGTAAAAGCAATAATTATTGAACTCTGCTCCCAAATGAAGATCGCCAGAGCAGCCACAAATCCAAAGAAGCCACATGGATATCAACAACTGTGCAAATAGTGGCACCTATCTGCTCCAAAGAATTCAGAGGGGAGAGATATGCGTGCTTATAGAAAAAAGAAGCACACAACAAAGAATTTTTCCAGCAAAAAGATCACACACCAAAAGAAGCCGAAAGATTACAAGAAGACACGACTTTTCTCAAGAAAAAAGGAAGTTCAATGTTACCACTGTAACAAAAAAGGACACATCTTTCCAAATTGTCTAGAATTGGAGAAAGATAGGAAGAAGGAAAACCCAGAGAAAGTTAAGAAGAAAGTCTTCTATAGAAATAAATCTGGTAAAAATTGTTTAAATCTTCCTGGTAGTTGTGAAGAACTCACTAGTGAAGAAGAATCAAATTACATAAATAAATTTATTTCTAATACTTCTGATTCTGAAGAAGAATACTGCAATGATCCACATTGTATAGATTGTTTCAGAGACAATTGTGAATGCAGTGACCCAGATGTCTGCCAATGTCATTCTTTGAACATGATGAAAACATCAGAGACAGATGAGTAGGCTAGGAATCTATTCACTTAGATGATGGCAGCAACAGATCCACAATTGAAAGAAATGTACAAATAATTGTTGTTCAATAATTTAAATTCTAAGCCAACCAGACAAAGTAATCCTAACAAAGGATATGTTCCTCCAACTTCTCTTTTTTCAGTAGAAGCTTTGACCAGGCAATTCAGGCAAGAAGATTTTGGAGAAGATCTTCCACAAACTTTGCCTAGTATCCATTAGGCGATAAAGGAGCTAAGGAAGACAGTCAAAGAGAATAGAAGGCTCTGTATTGAAAGCCACCAAGACTATCAACTTAGAAAAATGAAGGCAGAACAACCTTCAACTTCTGCCCAGGCCCAGAATTGGATGTTTCACCAAAAACCTTTTCTAGGCATACAAATTCAAGAACCCAAAACTGATGATGAAAATTATGATGAAAGAATAGGATTAGGATGCAATCAGATTAATGGAGATGTTATGTATTGCATTAAGTTGAAAATAAGGATTGGTTCCAAGGTGGAATACTAGAAAGTTCTTATGGACACTGGTTTGAGATTAAATATTGTAAAAAATACAGTATTAGATACTCATCTCAAAAGACCTACTACCTGTCCAAAAGTTACAATAGCTAGTGGAGACATCATCACTACTTCAGAGGTTTCAGTAGATATTTTCCTAACTGAATCTATTGGAATAAATGTGGTTTGTGCAATTGTCACAGGAATGGATTGTGCCATGTATTTGGGAACTCCTTTCGTCCAGAACTTTCAAAAACATGGAGCCAAGTTTGATTAGCAAACAAAGAAATATGGCTATTTTCTTGAACTAGAAGGTAAAGAGTTGTTTTTCCCTTTTACATCCAGCTCTCCTAATAGAATAAAAAGGATCGAAAGGCTAGAAACTCTATTAGCCAAAATGGAAAAGAATAAGGAGATTTTGAGAATTGATGAAAATATTGAACATGGAAAATTCGAAAGAGAAATAGCTAATCTGAAAAATAAATTTTTGGAATGCTACTTTGAAGATCCAAATGCCTTTTGGCATATACATAAACTTGAAGTCGAATTGCATTTGCAAAGTGACTTCAGTGGTAAATTGAGAAGATCGAAAGCTATTCCAATGAATCAAGAACAGATGGTTCTCTGCAAAAAAGAAATCAAAGATCTCCTACATAAAGGTTTGATAAGAAAAAGTGAGGGTCCAATAGCTTGTGTTGCTTTTTATGTATACAAGCATGCAAAGATTGCAAGAGGCAAGCCAAGGTTAGTGGTAAATTACAAACCATTGAATAATTTTTTAGACTATCATGCTTATCCTCTTCTAAAACCATCAACAATCCTGACACAAATCTCCAAATCAAAAGTATTCTCAAAGTTTGATTTAAAATCAGGATTTTGGCAGGTAGGTATCAAGGAGTCCGATAAATGGAAGACGTCCTTTTCTATTCCTAAAGGCCACTTTGAATGGAATATAATGCCTTTCGGACTCATCAATGCTCCATCAACATTCCAGCACATTATGGATGAGACATTTGAAGGTATGGAGGATTTCTTAAAGAAATATATAGATGACATTTTAGTTCATTCAGATGATGTACCATCTTGCATCAAACATCTAAAGCTATTTCTTCAAAGAGTGAAAGAAAAAGGGATAGTCCTCTCTGCAACTAAAATGAAATTGTTCAATACTATGATAGACTTTCTTGGATACAATATTCAGCATGGTTCATATCAGGTGATCCAAAGAAGTCTGGATTTCATAGATAATTTTCCTGATGAAATTTTAGACAAGACTCAATTACAGAGGTTCCTAGGGAGCCTAAATTATGTATCTAAATTTCTTCAACACTGTGCACAAGTGAGAAAACTCTTGAATAAAAGATTGCAGAAAAATTCCATTCCTTGGGATGTGAACTGTACAAATGTTGTCAGAAAAATCAAAGAGAGGATCTGCAAAATTCAACCATTATGTTGGATTTTAAGCCTCTGAGGATAAGCAGATTTCAACCATTATGTCCAATTCAAGAACAATGGAAGAAAATAATAATGACAGACGCCAGTAATATTGGGTGGGGAGCTATTCTTTGTCAAGAGAATCCAGAAAAGAAAATCACACTTGAAATATGCCAATATGCTTCTGGATTATGGTCTACATCTCAAACAAATTGGGCTAGTCTCAAGAAAGAACTCAGAGCCGTTTGTTTGGGAATACAAAAATTTAAATATTTTGTCATTTATACAAAAAAAATTGTGAAAACTGATTGTCAGGCTTTAAAGTTTGCTATTCACAAATATGAATTTGAGGATGCTGCTATGGTAAGATGGGTAATGACTCTTAGCCAATATGATTTTGAAATAGAATTCATTCCTGGACATAAAAATTCTTTTGCTGACATGTTGTCAAGAGAATTTCTAGAGAAAAATTTTATTCACTCCTTATCCTGCAATTTTATAAGAAGCAACGAAGACTATGTTGAAATAGAAAGCAGGCAAGGATGGGTCAGGTATGATAAGAGAAAAAATCTTCTGGATCATGATGAAACATGGCATCCATTGTCAGAAATCCGTTGGAGAGAAGGGGTTCCCATTCTTTGGACTTGGGAAGATCAAGAAATTGAAAATGATCTAGCTATCAGTGAGCTAGATTACTTGGTTCATATCAGCAACATTTCCTATGAGCTCTTATACGAAGAGGACAAAAAAATTGGAAATTGTAGGCTCACAATCAGACAATTTAATAATCCTCTTAGGAGAACCGACTTTTGTCCCGAAAGACAAGACACTGCCTTTTTCCAATGTATGAACTTAGAAACTATTTCCTCTAATTTCTTTTATCATATACAATTTGATTTTAGGTAAGAAGATTGGCCAACAAAAAGAATAAACCATGAAGATCCTTTTCCAGAATGGTTTCTAAGATGATGGGCTCAATGCACTTCTAATAAAGCCATATGCTTTAAGGCGGCTAAAGATTGATGGATTCACATAACCAAATGCACACTTGACAGGAATCTTGTACAAACACATCCAAGATATCATCATGATAGAAGATACTGATTTTCTTAGCACACTAAGGAGATGTGGACATACACATTGGTTTGTTACTCATGAGTTTACTGCAAGAAAGCTAGCAAACATGACATTCTAGAGTACGAAATGAGTGATCTGGGGATGTGTATAGTGCTGATGTCAGAATCTATGCAAAAGATAATTTGTAAAATATTGTACATGCACTTCTTTTTTCAGATTCCCAAATCTCATTCTCGTGATCTTTTGGAGGTTGAAAAAATTTAATGGATTCGAAAGGATTTTGTTCTGGACCAGATTGTCGATGGAATTCATTGTATTCCATTTGAGTCCCATCACCATTGGTTGCCAACTTTCTTGCAGTAAACTCATGAGTAACAAACCAATGTGTATGTCCACATCTCCTTAGTGTGCTGAGAAAATCAGCATCTTCTATCATGATGATATCTTGGACGTGTTTGTACAAGATTCCTATCAGGTGTGCATTTGGTTCTATGAATCCATCAATCTTTAGCCGACTTAAAGCATATGGCTTTATTAGAAGTGCACTGAGCCCATATATTTTCCACCATCTTAGAAACCATTCTGGAAAAGGATCTTCATGGTTTATTCTTTCCGTTGGCCAATCTTCATAACTGAAATCAAATTGTAGATGATAAAAGAGATTAGAGGAAATATTTTCTAAGTTCATGCATTGGAAAAAGCCAGTCTCTTGTCTTTCGGGACAAAAGTCAGTTCTCCTAAGAGGATGATTAAATTGTCTGATTGTGAGCCTGCAATTTCCAATTCTGTTGTCCTCTTCGTAAAAGAGCTCATAGGAAATGTTGCCGATATGAACCAGGTAATCTAGCTCACTCATAGCTAGATCATTTTCAATTTCTTGATCTTCCCAAGTCGAAAGATTGGGAACCCCTTCTATCCAGCGGATTTCTGACAATGGATACCATGTTTCATCATGATCCAGAAGATTTTTTCTCTTATCATACCTGACCCATCCTTGTCTGCTTTCTATTTCAACATAGTCTCGTTGCTTCTTATAAAATTGCAGGATAAGGAGTGAATAGAATTTTTCTCTAGAAATTCTCTTGACAACATGTCAGCAAAAGAATTTTTATGTCCAGGAATGAATTCTATTTCAAAATCATATTGGATGAGAGTCATTACCCATCTTACCATAGCAGCATCCTCAAATTCACATTTGTGAATAGCAAACTTTAAAGTCTGACAATCAGTTTTCACCAAAAATTTTGTATAAATGACAAAATCTTTAAATTTTTCTATTCCCAAACAAATGGCTCTGAGTTCTTTCTTGAGACTAGCCCAGTTTGTTTGAGATGTAGACCATAATCCAGAAGCATATTGGCATATTTCAAGTGAGTTTTTCTTTTCTAGATTCTCTTGACAAAGAATAGCTCCCCACCCAATATTACTGGCGTCTGTCATTATTATTTTCTTCCATTGTTCTTGAATTGGACATAATAGTTGAATTTTGCGGATCCTTTCTTTGATTTTTCTGACAGCATTTGTCCAATTCGTATCCCAAGGAATGGGATTTTTCTGCAATCTTTTATTCAAGAGTTTTCTCTCTTGTGTGCAATGTTGAACAAATTTAGATACATAATTCAGGCTTCCTAGGAACCTTTGTAATTGAGTCTTGTCTAAAATTTCATCAAGAAAATTATCTATGAAATCTAGACTTCTTTGGATCACCTGATATGAACCATGCTGAATATTGTATCCAAGAAAGTCTATCATAGTGTTTAACAATTTCATTTTAGTTGCAAAGAGGACTATCCCTTTTTCTTTCACTCTTTGAAGAAATAGCTTTAGATGTTTGATGTGAGATGGTACATCATCTGAATGAACTAAAATGTCATCTATATATTTCTTTAAAAAATCCTCCATACCTTCAAATGTCTCCTCCATAATGCGCTATATTGTTGATGGAGCATTGATGAGTCCAAAAGGGATTATATTCCATTCAAAGTGGCCTTCAGGAACAGAAAAGGTTGTCTTCAATTTATCGATCTCCTTGATACCTACCTACCAAAATCCTAATTTTAAATCAAACTTTGAGAATACTTTTGATTTGGAGATCTGTGTCAGGATTGTTGATGGTTTTGGAAGAGGATAAGCATCATAGTCTAATAAATTATTCAGTGGTTTGTAATTTACCACTAACCTTGGCTTGCCTCTTGCAATCTCTGCATGCTTGTTTACATAAAAAGCAAAACAAGCTATTGGACTCTTACTTTTTCTTATCAAAACTTTATGTAGGAGATCTTTGATTTCTTTTTTGCAGAGAATCATATGTTCTTGATTCATTGGAATAGCTTTCGATCTTCTCAATTTACCACTAAAGTCACTTTTCAAAGGCAATTCGACTTCATGTTTATGTATATGCCAAAAGGCATTTGGATCTTCAGAGCAACATTCCAAAAATTTATTTTTCAGATTGGCTATTTCTCTTTCGAATTTTCCCTGTTCAATATTTTCATCAATTCTGAAAATCTCCTTCTTCTTTTCCATTTTGGCTAATAGAGTTTCTAGTCTTTTGATCCTCTTTATTCTATTTGGAGAGCTGGAATTTATAAAAGGGAAAAACAACTCTTTACCTTCCAGTTCAAGAAAATAGCCATATTTCTTTGTTTGCTAATCAAACTTGGCTCCATGTTTTTGAAAGTTTTGGAAGAAAGGAGTTCCCAAATACATGGCACAATCCATTCTTGTGACAATTGGACAAGCCACATTTATTCCAATAGATTCAGTTAGGAAAATATCTACTGAAACCTCTGAAGTAGTGATGATGTCTCCACTGGCTATTGTAACTTTCGGACAGGTAGTAGGTCTTTTGAGATGAGTATTTACTATTGTATTATTTACAATATTTAATCTCGAACCAGTGTCCATAAGAACTTTCCAGTATTCCACCTTGGAACCAATCCTTATTTTCAACTTAATGCAATACATAATATCTCCATTAATCTGATTGCATCCTAATCCTATTCTTTCATCATCGTTTTCATCATTAGTTTTGGGTTCTTGAATTTGTATGCCTGGAAAAGGTTTTTGGTGAAACGTCCAATTCTGGGCCTGGGAAAAATTTGAAGGTTGTTCTGGTTTCGTTTTTCTAAGTTGACAGTCTTGGTGGCTTTCAATACAGAGCCTTCTATTCTCTTTGACTGTCTCCCTTAGCTCCTTTATCGCCTGATGGATACTAGGCAAAGTTTGTGGAAGATCTTCTCTGAAATCTTCTTGCCTGAATTGCCTAGTCAGAGCTTCTACTGAAAAAAGAGAAGCTGGAGGAACATATCTTTTGTTAGGGTTACTTTGTCTGGCTAGCTTATAATTTAAATTATTGAACATTAATTCTTTATACATTTCTTTAAATTGTGGATCTATTGCTGCCATCATCTGAGTGAATAGATTCCTAGCCTGCTCATCTATCTCTGATGTTTTCATCATGTTCAAAGAATGACATTGGCAGACATCTGGGTCACTGCATTCACAATTGTCTCTAAAACAATCTATACAATGTGGATCTGCAGTATTCTTCTTCATAATCAGAAGTGTCAGAATTAAATTTATTTATGTAATATTATTCTTCTTCACTAGTGAGTTCTTCACAACTATCAGGAAGATTTAAACATTTTACTTTACCATATTATTTCTATAAAAGACTTTCTTCTTACCTTTCTCTGGTTTCTCCTTCTTCCTATCTTTCTCCAATTCTGGACAATTTGGAGAGATGTATCCTTTTTTGTTACAGTGGTAACATTGAACTTCCTTTTTTCTTGAGAAAAGTTGTGTCTTCTTGTAATCTTTCAGCTTCTTTTGGTGTATGATCTTTTTGCTTGAAAAATTCTTTGTTGTGTGATTCTTTTTTCTGTAAGCACGCATATCTCTCCCCCCTTATTTTTTTGGAGCAGATAGGTGCCACTGTTTGCACAGTTGTTAATATCCATGTGGCTTCTTTGGATTTGTGGTTGCTCTGGTGATCTTCATTTCTAATACTTCTGATTCTGAAGAAGAAAACTGCAATGATCCACATTGTATAGATTGTTTTAGAGACAATTGTGAATGCAGTGACCCAGATGTCTGCCAATGTCATTCTTTGAACATGATAAAAAAATCAGAGACAGATAAGTAGGCTAGGAATATATTCACTCAGATGATGGCAGCAATAGATCCTCAATTGAAAGAAATGTACAAAGAATTGTTGTTCAATAATTTAAATTCTAAGCCAGCCAGACAAAGTAATCCTAACAAAGGATATGTTCCACCAGCTTCTCTTTAGCTGATGTTTGTGATCATCCTCATTGTTCCAAAACTTACTGTCAGTTTTCTTCACATCCACCTACCCCACATGGTGATAATCAGAATGACAAAAATAGAATAAACATGAGGCTAACATCAAGTTTGATAGATGTTAAAGTATGATGCCCATTGGAATAATGAGGCTAACATCAAGTTTGATAGATGTAAGTTGCATATTTATCCAATGCTTCCTTAACATACATATACTCCATTCCTTCCTCATGGTTTTGTTCTTCTTTCACGTGGCTTCCCACAGGTGAATAAGGAAATAGATTTTATTTTTTACAAATTATTTTTTCTCAACTTTCTTATATATAAAAAAAAATTAGCCTAAAAAATTAGGAGAACTAATTAGCGTAATTTATACATTTAATATATCTACACTTTGTAAATGGAAATATTTTTGTAAATCTATGAAGGTTTTAAATAGGAGTAGTTTGTTGAAGTTTGTTGAATACAGAGGAGGGGAGTGAATCGATATTTTTGTTGTCCAAAATAATTTTTTATTTTCATTTTTATTTCTTATGTATTTAGAAAATGAAAAGAAAATTATCACATAAATAAATGACTACATAGGATACTAGAGATTAATGTGGAAACTCATAAAGGGAGAAAATCACAAATAGTTCTTTTTTTCTTTAAATGATTATTATAGACACCCACCTACAGTGACATAATTTGCAAGCACCTACCTGTAGGAGATATTATCCCCTTTCTACTTTTGTAGGTTCTGACCCACTAGAAACACCTATCCCCAAAGTTTAATAGGCACCCACTTACTGACAACACCGATCCCTGATTAGTGTTGTTCAATTTCTTAGCTCTTTCTTTTTTTCACTTTGTACTTATACCAACAATAATTATTTCTGAAAACGCATTGTCTATATTATCCACACTACTCCTTTCGTGTGATAATTTTCCTATTAAACCTTTTCTCCTTTACTTCACACCATCAACCATAACTAAAAGTATTTCTCTTCTTTTTTTTTTAAGTCTAGATCATTCCTTTACCATGGGTATATGCCCATGGTTTTACCCATGGAAATCCTCGCTCGATTGTATCAACTTTTTGAATTAGTCAATGGTGATGGAGTGCATAAGCTCCTTTTCTTTTGGCTTTTTTCTCCATATGGTCGCATGATGAAACCAAGGGCTAGTCTTGCCATTCCCTTTAGTACCAAATGAAAATCTTTTGGCTCCTCTTGATTGATTGTGGGAACCACACCCTTACTAAAATTTAATAAATTTCACCTAGTGTTAAATATCCACTAGCTTTAAAAGGATGTTTAGTGATCTAATTGAAGTTTACAATAGAGACATCACTTCGCACCTCGCCACCCTGTTTATTTGAACTTTAACGGGTGAAGTTTTCTTTTTTGTCCTATATGCAATTAAATAGCCCCCAACATTTTCAAGTGCACCTCATGATCCTGTATGACGATCAAAACGAACGACGGACAGGTCATTTTGGGTCCCTTGACTTTCCAAACTTTAACGGGGGAGGGGGCATTTCGATTTTTTTGTCATGAGGGATTTACTATCATGTAACTTGATGCCACATGACGTTAATTGAGCCCATTGGATGTCTCTTTCGCTATGCATTGATGGCTTATGGACAATTTGTCATATCATGTCAACTTTACAGCCACGTCATTGTCTGCCACTTGTCATGTCGCATTACTCCAACCTGAGACTAATTGGATGGCACCTATTATGTCATATGGATACCACATGTCATGTCTTCTTGCTACCATGTCATTGACCTTCTTACCACATCATTGCAACTTGTATGCCATAGTGCCATGTGTGTTGCCACATCATCTTTCCATGTCAATATAGTGTCACGTGTTTTGCCACATCATGTTGGTTCCACTTAGTGTTGAGCGTTGGGAAATTCAATATCTGACAACTTTCTTAACCATTGTCTATGGTTGCTCTCTTAGAAGCCTAAATTCCCAGATGACCTTGAAGAGGTTAGATTTTGTCAAAGCTCAAATGAATTCGTCTTATTTGGCATCCGACTTTTTTTAGTCGTTCCATAGTTTGATGCATCCTAGATGACCGAATGCTCAGATGCCTTAGTGCATCTCAAGATTTCAGAAATGCCTAGATTAATTTGGCTAATTTGGTACCTAGCTTATTTTAATTATTCCACAGTCTTATGCATCCTAGATGATTGGATGCCTTGCAACCCTATTTCCATATCTACTTCTATGAAAATTTGTGTGCATGCAAACTAGCATCCTTTGGGTTCATCTGTATCCATATATTTCCCCAACTCGTTTCCAATTGCACACAAACAATCATCACTCCGACATGAAATAGGGAGTGGAGGGAGCTTGACCCAAACATGGAATGCATTTGGATATCTTCATATGGATCAAAGTCTAGTGACCATTTGTTCAAATACATACCTTTGACCCCAAAAAAATATGGTTCATTTCTGAAAATTGCATCTTTATCATCCTTAAATTCAAACATAAAGGTGAAAAAACCGTTCCACATGCATATTTTCCAATATTATCTTTCATCAATGGCTTCCAAGTATTTTCCAACTATAACTCCATTGATCTAGGAGAGGGCTACATTTATGTGAACTTCCCCATTAAAGCTCATTTAAAATATGCCAAGGAAGTTCTTTGAAACCTCGTGGGAAGACTCTCTGCCTTCTTCAGAGATTTTTCATACACTTCCTTAGATTTGGGTTTTCTTGAAAGATAAGTTACGAGGGTTTGGAAGGCCACAACTTTGACTTATAGCGTGGGAAAAAACCCTCCTAATTAGTCATCAAAACATCTATCACACTTGTCTAGAAACAAGCTTGAGCAAACTCTTCATCCCTCTATAGAGGCGGCATCTGCTTCCAAGTTATCCTAGTCAATTGAAATGAGTTAGTGGCAGCCACACACAGTTAACGAGTTGACCAATGATTCACAAAATGGGAGTAGAGTCTATGGATTCAGACAAAAACAACTTTTTTCTTCAGATCTGCAATAAAAAACCTACGAAGTGATAACACTTTAACCTGCAGAGCTTTAGTGGCTAGGAAAGCCCTAGCTATCGGGAACCATAAGCCGCATAACTCATTTTTCACTCACAAAATTGCATAAAATTTAAAAACTATTTTTTAAATATATTAAATTGCAATTGTATTATTTTATTTAATAATATAAAAAAAAAAAATTTATAATTTTAGTGATGATTATTAAAAAAATATTAAATTTGAACATTATATTAAATAAATACATTCAAATTATTTAAATGGTTGGTAATACAAATATACATTAAAATGCTTCCTTCATGATAATTTCACATTGCTAAAATTGAAAAAAAAAAAAAAACAAACAAAAAATTTATAACTATAATTGTTATATTATAAGAAGAGAAGAAGAATTAATATGTGAGTTAACATATATATATATATATATATATATATATATATATATTTGAAAAAACATGTAACATGATTCTAACAATGGGAGATTGACCCCACTTTACCATGGAGATTCATTTAACCTTTGTGACATACTATGGGTCAATATCCATGGCTTACTAATACCACATGCTAAAAAACTATAACTAATATTCACATGACACATTATTTTAATTAATTAATTTAATTAAAAGAGTAAAAAAAACACAATTAATTTGGAGATAAATCTCAATCTTTGTTCTATGGCTACTACTATGAATATTGTAACATATTTAGTGAAGATTAAATCCTTACCATTCACTTAATATTCTAGAATATTCTTAATAGTATACACAAACCAAAGGTTGAGATTTGTCTTCAAAGTAATTATTCCCTTTTGGTTTTTGCAAGAGGTGCTCTACAACCGAGTATGGTAGTGATGTTGTAAAACACTAATTATATAAAGAAATTATATAAAGCTTTATGTAATGAATGCTACGTTGACTCTGTCAACATTAAATTAAAAAATAATAATTTTATATTTTAATTAAAATATAAAATATAATCATATGAACAAGTGTCATATGAAAATGAATTAATGGTGTTTTAGGCATATGATATTGAAAAGTCATGTATTGGTAAAGTTTGTTTACAACTAACAATCTCCATGGTAAACTTATATAATATAATATATATATATATATAATATATTATATATATATATATATATATATATTATATAATATATAATCAATCTTAGGCTCAATAAAGGAAGAGATGTTGTTTGTTATGTAAACATTTTTAAAAGTACTAATAAAATAATTAAAAATTATATGAAGTAAAATTAATCAATTTATCATCGTTTTGGGCTCAAGGTTTTGACAACCCATGGTTTTCCAATAATATTGTTCTCTAATGTACACATTTAAAAAGTATTGTTCTCTAAAGTGAGACATTCATTACAACAAAAGTTTAAAAGCTAAAATCATAATTATGTGAGGAGTATTGCACCAAATTGCTAAAAATCATAATTATGTGAGGAGTATTGCACACATTTAGCTAAATAAAAGTAAACTCCAATATCACAACAAATACCAAAACCCTAGGAAATTTTCCTATCTCATTTGGCAAAGAGAATCACTCAGTGAATGCACATGACACAAAGAATTCGTAACTATGAGGGTAAAAACTTGGGAAGAACAACCCTCTTCACTTTGTTACATAGCTTTCAAATCTGAGGTTTTTCTGATAAAAACTTGGGAAGAACAACCCTCTTCACTTTGTAACATAACTTCCAAAGCTGAGGTTTTTTCAAGCTATTACTAGTATTGTATGTTATTCATTTTATTTTATATTTTTGAAATTTTACTCGAGTGTGAAAGGAATTGGATTTTTATTTTTCTCCATATTTTATGATAAATCCATGAGTCCAAATATAAATTCATTCCTTTAATCCAAATAGAAATACATTTTCCCAAAGTAAAAAAAATCTTCCATTCAATCTTCTGACACGATACTATTTTAACCTCAATAGAAATATATTTACTACTAAAATTAAAAAATATTGCATTCCATTTTTAATTTTATGAAAAACTCTTTTAACCATAATACATATACATCTCCTCAAAGTATAAAATTAAATCCACTCTCTCCATCTAAAAATATAACAATGATTTTGTCAAAATATAATATAGAAATGCAATATTGAATCTATCGAAATTGTAAATGATATATTTCTCTATGTAATCATAAACTCCCCCAAAACTTCATGAGTCCAAACAAAAATGCATTGGGTCAAAGTATAAACCTATACTTGTTCTAACAAAATAGAAATACAATGCTCATTCTATCAAAAGTAAAGAGAGCATTTAATTGCTTCTACTTGAGCAAAAGAAAACTGGTTCGGACAAAATAGAAATACAACACTCATTCTATCAAAAGTAAAGAGAGCATTTAATTGCTTTTACTTGACCAAAAGGAAACTGGGTTCCAGCCATTATGGATCTAAAAATAAGTATTAGTCTACTTCTATCCATAAAACTACTACCTAAACTTATAGTAGGTGGTGTCACTCCAAAAGGAATTATGCCATATTCAAAATAAACATATCCTATTTGATTTCACATGCATATTCATACCTTTAATGATGGGCTCTATCCATGTTCATTACATCCTTCCGTCCACCTACACAAGACTTATAAGTGGAGACTCCTTGCAAATAGAGAGACATGGTCTAAATTTTTATAGCTTTTTTTTTTTTAATAAATTTTATAAAAAAGTTAAAGATATTTTATCAACTAGTGGCATTGAATTTTAGTGATAATCACAAATATATATATCTTACGTCAATCTTAAATCTATACTATATTCAAGGGATGAGAGGGATCAAATCTCTTGAAGTGCAAATTTTTCCTAGATATTTGATCCCTCTATGCATGTTTTTTTTTTTTTTTTTTTTTTTTTTACTTAAAGTGTATTGTGAAATAAGTCCTTTAATGTTTATTATGGATAACCATTTAATTTATATGATTGTGTTAGTTGCATCTAGAGGTGTTCTCTAACTTATTATGAAAGAAATGTTATAATGGTCAAATTACTTAAAATTAAATTAAATTAAAAATAAAATTAGATCCATCTTAACTTCATATCCATCAATTGCAGAGAGAGATCAAATCCCTTGAGGTGCAAACATTTCCTCAAGCTTTACACTAAAAAAGAGGTTTGCACATTAAGAGATTTCCTCAAGTTTTACACTAAAAAAGAGGTTTGCACCTTGAGAGATTTGATCCAGGTGCTTGATAAATTTATAGTTAAGATGCAATAAAGGGATCAAATCTCTCTAGGTGCAAACATTTCCTCAAGCTTTACATTAAAAAAGAGGTTTTCACCTTAAGAGATTTCCTCAAGTTTTACACTAAAAAAGAGGTTTGCACCTTGAGAGATTTGATCCCGGTGCTTGATAAATTTATAGTTAAGATGCATTATTGCGCTTAGATGCTCGAGGCTCTCTCCTTTCCCAATATGGATGAGATGTTTTTATGTCTTGATATGTTATGTAAACATTTTGACTTGTTCAAATTACACAATAATAAAAATAGAAATTAAATAAATAAAAACAAAACAAAACAAACAAACAAACAAAACAAAATAATAGTAATAATAATAGAATATTTTGACTTTCTCAAATT
>APFE030114224.1:123478-145584 GCA_000404065.3 Pinus taeda | reverse complement strand
AAAATGACTAAGCTCTCTTGTGGCCCCCTGTGGAAAGAAAACAACAAGTGGGAGAATGTTGGGTTGTGTTATATTCTTTCCACGACTAGCCCACGTAATTAACTAGGGGGTTAGAGGGGGCGGGGAGCCCCCCTTCGTTGCGCCGATTGTGTAGCTGGGAGGGGGGGGGGTCACAGGGGGTTTGAGGCATACCCGTAACCTCACTTTATGGGGTCCGAGGCAGCGTCCCAGAAAATTTTGGTTTTGGACCCTATGTTAGGGTGAAGGGACCCACCTATGGTTTTGTGATCTGCGATTACGATATCGCATCACAACCCGGTACGTTGTGATCTCCGATTGTGATATCATATCGCAACCTGGTACGTTGGGGGTTGATTCTTTAATTGTCAACTTGCATGTGATATGTTAGTTAAGAAACAATGTGTAAGCGAAGTGGTTAGTCCTTTGGTATGTTGTGTGGGAGGTTGTGGGGTCGAGCCTAACGTCCAAATTTTCTTGCCAACAAAATTTTTATTGACCATTAGGAGGACACGTAGCAGCCTCCGGCTTAGCCACGTGTCACCTCCTTATTAGTCCAAACCCAAACACGCAGACCAATGAAATTTTGACACTTGTCACCTTCTGATTCACCACTTGCAAGGAATATTTTGAGGATATTCCATAAAATATTCCAAGGAAGGAATATTCTTTTTGCTAACTGGGCTGTATGGATGCCTAATCAGCATCCCTTTCAGCTACTACACCAAATTTGCATGTTTGGGAAAATGAACAGATCACGTTTTTGGGTGCATATGGTGTCTGTTTCACATGAAATGAGTTGCACAAGATTCAGGATGACGAGCACTACACGGTCATTCGGGTTCCACACCATTCTAACAACTTTGATTTTTGAGCACATGATCACTCCTTCCCACTGGAAGACTTTTGGACCCCAAAATATCACTTTCAATTGTCTAACATGTGAGGGTACAATTCCCTCACCTTTCCAATCTCGATCCATTTATCACTAACTTGGAACTTGTGATCTACACGATGCTTATCGTGCCATGCTTTGTAGTTTCCTTTGTCCTTTTCAAGCTGATCTTGCACCATTTGATGTAACACTTGGAGTCATTTAATGAACTCTTTAGCTTTGTCCATGTTACTATCAGTAGAAACATCCTTCTTACCAAGATGATACAACACATTATGATGCAAATTGTAAACAAATTCCTCTACTTGATTCCTTTGACTCAAGCTTGAATATACATCTTGAAAGTATGCATTTTTCTAAACATAGCTTTCATGTAAAACAACATGATGCTTGAGGAAAGTTGTTATACTAACTATAGGCTTAGAAAGTAAATCAACAAACTTGTTGCTTATACCTTTCTTATACCTTTTGACCGAGTGGAATAGTAGAAGAAAACCCATCCAATGGAAGTGCCTTTGTCGCTGCAACTTAAACACTTCACCATTGAAAATTTCTAAATGAAAATAAATGGGCTTACCACATTGTATAAAGATTGCACCCATGGCATAGTCGCATACATCAACCTGAAACTCAAATGACTTTTTCAAGTTTAGAAGAGCAAGTATAAAGGTTGAACTGATCTTTTGTTTTAAAACATCAAATTCCTCTTGTTGTTTGCCTCCCCACTGGAAGACCTTTTGCACAACTGCCAAAGAATGCAAATGAGGTGCAATAAAAGAAAAATTAACAAAATCTCTCCTCCAACATTGGGTTGCTCCCAAAAAACCTCTTATCCAAATGATTATCTTGAGCATTGACCAATCCATAATGGCATCAATCTTGGAGAAGTCTAACTTCAGCTCATCTTCTACAATATCATGGCTCAAGTACATCAAAGAAGTTTTATCCAACATATACTTTTACATCTTCAATAACAAATGTTATTGACATAAGACATCAAGTATTTCTTTCTCATTCATGACATGTTCATAATGAAATTTTCCGAAAATGAAAATGTCATCCAAGTAGACTATCATGTCTAGAAATGGCTGCAATACATCTTGCTTCATATGCCATGGCAAAGACCAAAAAGCATAACAAGCCATTCAAACAAACCTCGCTTGGTTTTGAATGTCGTCTTCCATATGTCTCCTTCAACAACTCTACTTTGATGAAAACCACTTCTTGAATCCCATTCAATGAAATGCTTAACATACTTCATGGGTGCCACACAAGAGGTGCACCACATGGTAAAGGAGAAGATCGAATGATCCTTTTATTCAACAATCCCTGGATTTGTTTTGTTATTTCTGCACTTTCCCTTCTTGACATCCGATGCATGTCAATGTTAGAAAAAAGACACTTTTGCTGCAATGGTGTTTCATGTTTGATTCTCCTCTTGGAAGGAAATCCCTTTGCTTTCTGAAACACCCCATCATCATGGTTAGCAACATCAACCAAATCAGTTTTCGAATTTGAATTACAACCATCAAACACTTCATAATCAACATCAACATTGAGTTTGATCATAAGAAGCACTAAATTCTTGCTTGAATTCATTAGTCTTTTCATTTGCCCTGCATTAACTAATAAAAGATTTAGTTTCTTGTGATGGGCTCTCACAATATACTCCACACCATCCTTGAAATAGTGGTACTTGTTTTCATGACGATAGAAGATTGTTTTTCTATCATAGAGGTAAGGACTACCCAAAACAATTCCTGATAGATCAAACAAGACAACATCTAATTCAAATTCGTCAATGAAGTTTGTTGTGATTGCAAACCGAAGAATACATTTTCTTGTAACCTGTAAGTTTGTTTCCTTGCATATCCAACCCAATGGATATGGCTTGGGATGTAAAATGGTTTCAAGATTAATTTGTTTGACTAAGTTATCAGATATCAAGTATTTTTGTATGTTTTGAGATTACTCTCACATGAAATAATTCAATCCTTGTTTCTTCATTTGGAGTACTAGTGTGACAATTTGATATACTAGTGCTAGAAATGGATTCTTTTCCTTTTATACCCATGGTTGTAATTTTAGTTTCGTCACCCGAATCGGATCCCAAATCCTCTTCAATGACGAAAGTTGTCTTTTATTTTCCCTTCTTGTTGAATTTTTTTGGTTTCATTGATGAAGCTTCCAACAATGAGCTTCATTGTGACCCTCTCTAGAACAATGCTTACATATTGTTTTCTCTTCTTCCTCTTTAATTGATGCATTTTTCTTTCCCTTGAAACCCTTTTCTTTCTCTTTACCCTTAAATGGCTTTTTACTACCTTCTTTTGTAGTGTTTTTCCCTCTTGCCTCAAAATGGGTGGCTTGCACACACACATCATCTAGATTATTGAGATTAAACATTAAGATAGTATGCCTAAGGTAACTGTGTAAACCGCCTATGTACTTCAACAATATATCTTGTGATTACAAATCCACACCTAACATCAAAGACGTTTTTCTGAATTCTTGGGTGTAATCTTGCACATTTTGACCTTTAAGTTGTCTAAAGTTCTGCTAATTCATGATGGATTTAGACATATAAGCTATACGGTAGAATTTTATTTTGATTGCAATAATGAAATCCTTCCAATAAATTGAGATCTTGCCATGTTTTTTAATCTCCTCTTGGGTGTTTCATTCCCACCATACTAGTGTTGCACCCTCCATTCTCAAGGAAGCTAACTGAATCTTTATGCCATCCTCTTGAAGGTTTTGAATCTTGCAATAGACCTCACACTGATGAATCCAATTATCAAGCTTCACTGCATTCATTTCACCATTATACGTGGGAAACTCAAATTTAACGTCAATTTTTAAAAAAGGTGATTTGTCAGTTCCTTTTGAAGTATGATGATGAGTATGAGTAAGGGTTGTGTTAGTGGAAGAGGGTGAAGATGTTTGTGAAGAAGAAGACAAAGAAGATGGTGGAGAGGGTGGAGTTTTGTCTCCATTTCCATTACCTCCTCCTGAAAAACCTTCTCCTTTGGGAGGTTTGGAACCTTCCCCTTGCAGCCTCGTATTCCTCTCTTCATAGAGGACCTTTACCATCTCTGTCATATCAAAGAAAGCCTTTCTGAAGGTCTTCTCATCTTTTGTCATGTTTGTAGGTTCTCCTTCATGAGACATGATCTCTAGAGTCTCAATTGTAACTCGAGGTTGAACTGGTGTTGGAGATTGGGGCAACCTTGCTCTCCTCCCCCTTGACCCAACTTCAGGGCTTCCAACTAGCTCCCCTTCTCCTCTTTTGAGTTTTAACCTTGTAAGCATGAGATAAACTTGCAAACAGTTAAATCCTTCTTTCAAAAAGAAAACCTAGTGCTCTAATAGCAAAATGATCTGATTTAGAATATTAGATTGTTGTGCTAAGATCCTCCTCAGATTAGAAACAAAATGATTTCATTGTGCTTAAGGATTCATGAATTTTTGCAAGTGAAAAATGAGTTTTTATGTTGATTTTATGAGAAATTAAACATAAATAAGAGATTGAACAACAGCATAAACATGTACAGAACATCATCAAAAACACATTACAACAAGAACATGATAAAGGAATTCACCCCCTCGGGCTACGTCTCCTTGGTCTAGCTTCTAATGGCTTGGGCCTCTTTATTATGCTCAAAAGTGTAAAAATATGTGTTTACAATGCTCAAATGCTTCTAAAACTTGCTCCAATGAGTCTAGAATACTAAAAAATGGTCCCCTAGCCTGTTTTTACTCTTCATTTGGTCGAAAACTTCCTTAGTTATGACTTCTGCCAGTCTTTCCACAATTTCCTCCTCCAAATCTGGCTAAATGCCAGTTAAATTCATTATCTAGAGTTAATTTTGGCAATTCCGCCGAAATTGGTGGTCCCACCAACTTCCCTACCTATCTCGCGGTTAAGGTTGAGTGGTCCCATGCAAGGTGGTTAGTTCCAGCGGTTAAGGTGACGGTTCCAGAAGCTCCATCGCAAATCGCAATCGACGAGAATCAACGGGTCTTATGGTTTGTGAACGCAGTCATGGGCAATCTACAATTGCGATAAGCGACGAATCTAACGGAACTATAAACTACAGTATAATCTATATCGCATTCAGAACATATCGCAATTGGAAGAGTTAGAGGTATTTTATATATATGGGGACTTCTGCAATGTGCAATCTATGATTGCGATATCGCATCGCAACCCGGTACGCTGCGATCTTGGATTGCGATATCGCATTGCAACTCGGTACGTTGGGGACCAATTCTTTAATCGTCGACCTGCCTATGATATGTTAGTTAAGAAACAATGTGTAGGCGGAGTGGTTAGTCCTTTGGTCTGTTGTGTGTGAGGTCGCGGGGTTGAGCTCGACCTCCGACCTGTCTTGCCAACAAAATTTTGATCAACCAATAGGAGAACACGTGGTGGCCTCTGACCTAGACACGTGTCACCTCCTTACTGGTCCAAACCCAAAACACACGGACCAATGAAATTCTGACACTTGTCACCTTCCAATTTTCCACCTATAAGGAATATTCTAAGGATATTCTATGGAATATTCTAAGGAATATTCTTTTGCTGACTAGGCTATACAGAAGCCCAGTCATCATCCTTGTCAGCTCCTGCACCAAATTTCCCTGTTTGGGAAAACGAACAGATCAAGTTTTTGGGTGCATACGGTGTCTGTTTCACGTGAAACAAGTTGCATCAAATTTTGGATGACGAGCACTACGCGGTCATTCAGATTCCACACCATCTGACAACTTTGATTTTTTAGCATAATTTTGAGCACCTGATCATTAGCAATGCTTGGTCCAGATGGATCATTGGATAATAATCCTATACATCTCGGAATAAATAAAAAATGTCTTAAATAAGAAATGAAGAAATGGGTATGTGATAGATCAAAATCCAAAATGGGGGAAGTTCATCTCATTCAATCTAAATTAATTGAGACTCTTTAGCAAATGGAAGACCTTTTAGTGACCAAATGGTTGTTTCTCAAAGAAAAATAAATTTATGAAGGCATGCATAAAAAATTGAACGTTGAAGAAGGGACTTGAAGACTCAAATCAAGAAGTCTTTGGTTAAAATCATGAGACATGAACACCAAATTATTCCCCAAGCAAGGAAAAAATGAGGGAGCATGGAGAGAGAGTCAATTAAATTTCAAGTGGATGGACATATAATTTCAAATCTTGATAAAATAAAATAAGAGGCTCTTCTTTCTTTCAAAACTTATATAAGGAAGAAGAAGAGGTTACATCTCAAAGTGTTTTGAACTTTTTGGATCACATTCCTAATTAGTCACCCCAAAGATCAACGTCCAACTCATGAAAGTGATATATGAAGCAAAAATATGGGAGGTTGTTTGGTTCTTCAAACCGGATCAAGCTCCAGGATCTTATGGGTTCACATGCTCATTTTTCCAAAAATTATGGGATGTGATCAAATTCGACTTTTGCAGGATGGATTCATTTGTCCAAAAGTCCGAAAGAATGGGTGGAGCTCTCAAATCCTCCTTTCCGGTGTTGGTTCCAAAAGAGGTAAATCCTTCTTCATTTGTAAAGTTTCATCGAGTTTCCTTGTGTAATTTCTCATATAAAATAATAACTAAAATCATGGCTCAAAGAATGCAACCTTTACTTTCCCAACTAATCTTAGAAAATCCAGGAGGATTTATCAGGCATAGACAAATAATGGACAATATTGTCTTATTCCAAGAAATAATCCACTCCAACAAATCTAGAGGAGACAAAGGAATGTTGATTAAATTAGATCTGGCAACGACTTTGATTGATTCATAGACTCCTTCCCTTTCTTGGTTCTCAGAAAGACGGGATTTGTTGATGAGTTATATTAACGGTGTTGGATACCACCAACATACAGGGGATATCCCCGATATGAGGTCCCAATTAGAACTCACATTATTTGGTGTAGAATTCCATCGGGAAATACGACCTAACTACCGTTTACTTAGAGATTTGCCTTGGCTTAAAAGAAATTAGCATGAGAGAGTAGTGTGCATGTGCTTTTGAATGAGCAAGGGAGTGTGCCTTGTGAATGTTCACTTGTAGATGTATCAAGGTTCTTTCACTACAGGGAGGAGAGAAAGTGAGCCTCTAAAATAAAATTAATAGTACTAATCTAGTGGGGATGCATGCACATGAACAAGAAAGAATTGTTAAACATCAAGCAAAATAGTTCACATATATGCAACTATCGTTTAAATCATTACACTCATTTCCAACAATTTTAGCACCAAAGTCACCAAAATAGTTAAAATACTTCAGTACATGTAAAAGCCAACATAAACCACAAATATAAGAAGAATAGTCTTAAAACATCTACGATCTATGCATGAAAATGTGTTGGTCAAATGGCTTCAAGTATTAAGTAAAATATCTAAGATACATGAGTACAATGAACATCACTAACTCCAATAGTGGAGTGTTAGCGCCACTACTTGCTCTCCAAAAGTATTATCTCTATCTCTCTAATGCCTTGTGGGAGAAGCTAAGGTTAAAAGTATTTTTCTTGAGAAATGAGGCTCCTTTTATAACTCGAGGCATGACCATTCATTTCCTCATGACTCGACCTTCCAAATTCTAATGACCATTGGACTTCTATAACCATTAAACTTCGAAATGACTTTTGGAATTACATGTATTTTGGACTTCTTCACATGTCTCTTTTGTCCATACATGACTCTTGGACTTCTGCTTCTTTTTCTTTACAATAATTACATGATTACATCATAATTTCCACATCATCATGTGATTAGGACATGACAATTCACTATCATTGATGACTGCGACTCATAGTTATTGATGACATGGAATTTTTTTTACCTTTGACAAGGTTGCCACTTTTTTCTTCAATCTTGCATGAAATATTCCTATTGTTGATGTCTTCACCCTCCAAAGGGTCTTTGATCTTCATTCTTCATTCTTGAATTCTTCCTTTAATTTCCCTCTTTGCCCAATTTATTCATGCATCCTTGTCACTCCTTTTGGAATACCTGCAACTATAATCATTCATGGCAAGCAAACATTAGCCTGAAAAATATCCTACTTTAACATGTTTCATGCAAGTTTTTTGTTCATGACTTATCAGTGTGCTTGGGAAAAGTAAGGAAACTTCTGGGATGAATTCATGTGCTCAAGAGGAGAGAGAAAGCTCAAGGAAGGGCACAAGGCACAGGTCTGAAGGGTGAAGGAAGAGAATTCGGGCTTCCCCAGTGCATTGTGTGCTTGAGGGAGTCAAGAAGGTTGCAACGTGCATTGTCAAAGGTTGAAGGGTTAAGATTCATGGCTTTGGGGTGCACTCATGCACTCAAGAGGGTTAAGGAGGGCGTAGGGTACATTGCTGAAGGTTGAAGGAGTCAGATGATGTGCCATGTGCTCCACAAGGAGGAAGGCATTCTTTGAGAGTGCAGTTCGAAACAAGGAAGAGGAATGAGGCTCAAGAGTGCGTTATGCACTCTTGAAGGCCACAGGGTGCACCTCCCAATAACAAAGGATTCCTAATCAAGGCTTAGGAGTTCGATTTTGCGCTCCTAGCCTTAATGGGTTCACTTGTGCAACCAAAATTTGTCTAAGTTTGGAAGATAAAACAAAGGGTGAGCACAATGAGTTTAGGCATAAAATCAAGTGTGACACATTCCAACTCATCAATAAAGCTTACACATGCTTGAACAATGATAAGTACACATCAAAATGCCAGTTTACAAACACTCCCCAAATACAATGACCAAAGTGTGTGCGACTGTGACCAAAAGTGTCATTTTACAACAAACAAAGGTGTTATGACTATGAAGTGCACTAAAGATGTTCTAAACAATGCTACGACACTTAATAATGATTAAGAACACTTGAAACATATAAAATGACTTGAAATGACACTTTACGACCCAAGTGACACTTGATGTGATAGTTAGGTAGGCTCCAAAATTTGAATGTAGTGAAATTTTGGAGGGTGTTGTAGTAGCGACAACACTTGGCAACACATTGGACGAACTTCAACTTCTCTTCCTAGGAATAGCATTTTAGTTGAAGGGTTAGCCCTTCAGGAAGTATTGATTCACCAATTAGATTTCCTTGGCTTCCCCTTTTGACCTGGTTACATACATAACACCTTGATTTCCTTTACTTGGTTCAAACACACAAAAGATATAGCATATGGAAATTGTTTCAATCTAGGAAAGGGTAATATGTGCGACGAGCTTAAGGTATTTAGAGTATGAGTTTCATCTCCAATGTTTCTTCGCTACTAGTAGGCCTAAACAATACCCCGATGGAGTCACTACTGGAGCACAAGCATTGTTTCACTACCAGTGAGCCTGAACAATACCCCAACGAAGTTACTTGCTTCACCTCCTTGTGCATGAATTATTTTATTGGAGGGTTTTATAGTTATCCTAGTTCATTTGATTAAATAGTGATATGATTTCTTATAAAATTAGCTTTATAACCTAGGTACTTTTTAGTTGTGGATTTTTTTAATTATGTGTTATATTTATTGGGAAATCAAGTGGGTATTTATTTTTATTTAGGGGATAATATCCTCAATAAATTAAATTATGGAGGACTCAAGCCAAGACAATGATGAACAATTGAATTACGAAGAAATTAAGCATGTCATAAAGTAAGATTTGATTCCAAGCAAGAGAGGATATGTTATAAAGTGGAATTTATTTCCAAGCAAGAAAGGATATGTTAACCACGATCATTGTTAGTAACTATGTAGGATTTAGTAAAACTTGAACTAAAGCCTTCACACAAATTACTCTACTTTAAATAAAAAACTCATTGAGTTTTTTTAAGTCAAAGTTATCGTCAAATCTTATCTGCAAAGACTTTATTAGTATGACAACTCTTATTTTATTTTGATAAAAATTACTCATTATTTCATTGAAGTGAATTTATTTTAATAAAGCGTTGCTTTCAAGATTCTTAAATAGAGTTACAAAAATGCTTGGAATTTTGTGATAAGTTAAGCTTTATATATGGATAGTAATCAATGATAACTATTTTCCTTCTTGTTAATTTATACTTTATAGATAATAACTAATAATAACCATTGTCACAATAAGTTTTTAGATTTAAATTGTATTTTTGAATGCATAAATAAATTCAATGCCTACTTTGTGAATGATAATGAGGTTTAAAATACATTTTAAATTGTATTTTTAAATACATAAATAGATCCGTCAATCCATTTATCATTCAAATCTATAAAAATACTCAAGTTGTTCAAATTACACAACTTAATATGCGATTCTAATATATTTTTGTGAAATTTTAAATAAAATTATAAAAAAATATATACTTAAAAAAAATAAAATACACATTAACCAATAAATTATTAAATTATGATAAGTTAAACCTAAAAAGGACCCATATCATCTAATCCCATAATACAATAATGATAATTATCCTCGTTTATACTTTCAAAGATAACACCGATAATTACTATCCTCACCAAGGGTTTAACCATTCATTTTAGTTATGAATAAATGTGTAATAAACTGACAAATCCACAGCCATGGATGTCAAGTCATGGTCGTGCTTGTTTTATTTAATCGCATAATACAATAAATGTGTAACGGTGATGGCTCACCTTAGCAACCGGGAATAAGTATCATTATTATTATACCTGTGACCGGCTAGGGTATAACGTATTCAAAAATACGTTGGCCTTTTAATTAAATTTATGTTTACCAAAAATTTGTGAATAACATATAAAGTGGACACTAAAACTTATAAATAATTTATTTTTTTTATTTTTTAAAATAATTTATTTTTTGGTTGATATAAAAGAGAGGGACTCATATTTAGTAATGATTATTTCAGATTTCTCATTAAATAATGACGACTCATTTGCATCATGTAAAAAAATGGTAATTGACATGACATTTTATTGTAAATAATTTTTATAACTATTTACAAATAAATAAATAAGTGACATGACATTTTACTGTAAGTAATTTTTATATCTATTTACAAATAAATAAATATATGTTTCAATAGCTACATATTTAAATATGCATAAATTTTATATACATTAGACTTTATTGTACCATGTAGAAAAAGATAAGTGACATGACATTTTATTGTAAATAATTTTTATAACTATTTACAAATAAATAAATATATGTTTCAATAGCTACCTATTTAAATATGCATAAATTTTATGTACATTAGACTTTATTGCTTCTTACTATGAAGTTAATCTTTAGTATAATTTTAAAAAGTTATATAAGATATAAAACTGAATCTGCAATGTGTGAAATCATATCATCGATTACGAAGCAGTGAATTTCATTTTCGTTGGTTATTGCGAATCAGGTTCCGAGCATCAAGATGGATTTTAGCTGCAAGTTGCCTCTTGAGGTAATCAATTAACTAATTAAATGAAACTCCAATATAACTTCCGCACAACCAATCCAGACCATCTTCAATAGTTGCGCCTCCTTAGCAGGAAATGAAGCAAATCAATGAAATCCGCTAGCTACGAAATTAGCACAAAAAAAGAGTTTGAAAGCTACTCGATTAAATAGTTGTGCCTCCTCAGCAGTAAATGAAGCAAATCAATGAAATCCGCTAGATACGAAATTAGCACGAAAAAAGAGTTTGAAACCTACAATATCATAAAGATTTTAGGCTTTAATGAAATGATTCTCCTAAACAAATTTGGTACAAAGAGTTTGAAATCTAATGATGCAGTATCCTTAGAAGATTTATGGTTTTAATGAAGTGATTCTCCCAATGTATTTCAGAGCATTGGAGGGAAAAATTATTAACTTAATCGTATGGCCACGTTAATGTTCTGTCCAAACAGATAGAATGCCAATTAATTGAGGTACATTATTCATAAATGCGCTTCTCTTCTCTTTATTGCCTCTGGATCACTGTTTATGGTTCCTCCTATTCGCGTATATGTATTGTTGGCTGAGAGAAAACCATGCTCAAAAGGAATTGGTGAACATTCCATTCCACGCTAAAAGAATCCGATAAGCGTTAATTTATTTAGCAGCAACCGAAAAAGATCCAATAAGCATTCATTTTATTTAACAGAAAAAAGAGACGCATGGCCTCTTCCATTGTGGGTTATTTATAAAGTCCTTTTGGTTTTATATCCCATCCCTCTTTGGCTGTGTATTTGAACAAAAAAGTTGAAAGCGACGCTGAGTCTTTTGCATTATGGGCGAGCAAGAATCTGGTAAGCACTCATTTTATCTCATTTTATTTAACAAAAATTCAAAAGTGACTCAAAGTCTTTTGCATTGTGGGTGTATTTATGAAGCTTCTTTTGTTTTATATAATAGCTCTATAAAATATGTGACATATCAAAGACAGAAACAAAGAAACATGGTCATGGATTGTAAAAAAACTAGAAGCATCGAAAAAGGTTTTAGGTGTTTACCATCAAAGAGTTTTTAGTCGAGTAGCACATAAAAGAGAGGATTATGATCCATTTCACATCAGAGATCTTTTCGTTGATTAGAAAATAAGAAAAAAGTTTAGTGATTCATTTACCATCACATAGTTTTTGGTTGGATAGCACATAAGAAAAGAGGATAGTGATCCGGAACCTTTGATAGGCTTAAAACAACAATTGGCAGTGCACATTCTTTGACTCAATTCAATTTATTGAACTCTTAGTCATAAATTTGAGGAAATGAGTTTTGCTTTCTAACATCAAGTCCCTTAATTTTATGGATATCCAATTTTTTTACAACAAGTAACAACCATGGATGACTCAACACAAATTTAAACTTTCATGAAAAAGAAGGGTGTAGTAAACCTAATATGAAATACATTCATTCTACGTCTCTATTGCAATATTGGTGCAAGTTTTTTTTAATGAAAACATATCATAAATGAGTTGCAACGGTGATACCGTGGGCACTATATGGCGGGTAGTTATTGCAAAATTACTTTTTTTACATTTTTAAGATGATATGCAACTTTAGCTCACTCGTTGGGGCATCATTTAATTTCAAACTTTCTGGTATTTATGATATCAACCAGTTTTACGGCTAATGTTTGATTTTGATTTAGGCATTTAGTGAGGACTTAGAGAGACAAGATTTTTCAGTGTCCCCAGCTTTTACATAATGGTGGTGTCCAATATTCCAGAGTATGCAGAGTATCTCAAGTCAATACTCGCCATACTGGCCAGTGATTTTCCCACATTAAAACAAATTTGTTTTGCATATATTTTACACTGTGAAGTATAAGTGAGCTGAATTACTTTGACACACAAAGTACATACCAGTGGCAAACAAAAATACCAGATCAAAACCAGTTTTGAAAAATTAATCACCAAAAAGTAAAAACAAAACAGACACATATAAAAACTTTAAATAAAACGACTCACTTGCATTAACAAGCAATTCTGATGATATGTGTTCGAAGCACATTTTGGCACTAGTTTTCTTGATTGATTCTGCTTAATTGCCTTCTTAGCACATTCTGGCACTAGTTTTCTTGATTGATTTTGCTTAATTGCCTTCTTATATCGTGACTTTCTAAGCAACACCAAAACCACACAAAGTACTAAAGCTGCCACCCCTCCAACGGTTGCCCCCACAATCTCAATTAAAATGTTTTTCTTTTTATTGGTTCTAGGATCCTCCTTGGACACATCAGTGGCCTCCGCAGCCTCACATTAGTAAGAATTCTGCCGAGGTTGCACATTGGTCACTAAACAATTTCTTGCGAACTTAACAATCCTCTGACTAGACTTGGAAATTAGACATGAAGGTAACTCTCCTGTCAAATAATTTGTAGTACTAGATCTTACATCTGGTATAAAGATTAGAGTGGCCAGTGTTGGATGTATAAAAAACCAGACAAGATGAGCAGGCTCACCACCCTGATAATAGGAGACTTTCAACTTCCTCAACAGAATAGTCGCATTGTTTAAGTGTTCAAGCTCTGTCTCTCCATTGATTTAAGAAATATTGATGAAGATGAGCTCGACTGCTAATGCATTCTAGATGTATCTACTATTGCTGCTTAACAATCATTGGCAACAAGTCTGAGCTCCTAGATAACAAATTCCGAATTTTATCAATATAGAAAAGCATTCAAATCAATCGACATAGCTGCCACTGATCAGGGTTGTGGATAACCTGGGACACTTGTGTTGTTCATGCAAAATGCAAACTTGAAACAGTACACTTGGTCTTCAAAGAAGAACCGTTGGCTCATCTCCACTCACATAAAGATGTTTACTTTTCAATTCCATTCAACAATTCTTTTTCTAGGACTTCATTTCAAGGTAAGTGGTAATTAAACTTACGAAACAAAGTACAAATGTAGTATATTTCGGAACAAATTTGATTAATGTTGTACTTCAAGTCAAGATTAATACCAAATTGTTAATATTTCATCTTTAAATATATATATTAATGCTCATCAAAAATGTGCCGACGCCTTCCCGAGGCTTCTTGATCTGCTTCACTACCCTTTACATGCTCCCATTATATTCTTGCTATGACGTTTCTCTAGACAAGATGCTACATGGTTGTGGCTTTACCATTATTCAACATTTGTGGTGTAGTTGGTTGTTTTTGGAGGTCTAGATTTTTCAAGGCACGCACTTTGTTCAAAGCTTGTGGGAAGCTTCTTTCACATTCTCCCTTTACTATAAAATTCTCACAATTCAACCCTTGAAAATGATTTTACCTTGGTGTGTCCAATCACATTTACCTTTATAATTTTTTATTATAAATAATTAGAACTTTCATTTGGATTAGGGTAAGCAATTTATAATGGAAGTAGGAAAAGGAAAACCAATAAATGTAGAAAAAAATTACAAGCCTTACTTTGAAATCAATGATGAGATACTACCCTTTCAGTGTGAAATGGGCTATGTTGGTGAGTCTTAGGAAAATTTTCAATGCTATTTTAAGTGGTAATGGTACCCTTCGGGTAGCAAAATAGAAGGGAATCTCTGCCTCTGTTTTCTTTGATATTAGTGGTTCTACTAATTCTACATATGTTCAACCATTAAAAATTAATCTTAGGCCTAAAAATGTAATGTATACATATATTTAACAACTTAGAATTCATTAGTCATGTGTAGAACATGAAAACCCTAGCTAAGAAAAGAGCATATCCTTGACCACAAGGAACATAATTGAATGACTATCTAATGCATTGATTCAGAGATGATTCCTCTATGAATCAATGGTCCATGATTTTGGTCACCAACATTAGTAGAGACAAAATACGTTTAAAAAAAAAACATTGAAATTAGAACATATAATACATACAATTACGATCTCCTGGATTATCTAACATTTGAAGGAAAAAATGTCTCTGCAAATTACCCATTTTCCTTCTGTCCTTTACCTACAACTCATATTAAGGAAAAATACAAAATTAAGGAAAAATAAAATTATCAAACATATGTGGACTTAATTAAATATATTTTGTATTCATATGATTGATAAATACATAGTTCTTCGCATCCGGAAGACAATTTCTGCTTACCAAACGTAAGTATTCCTGGATATGTATTTAACATGGAGGCTTCAATTTCTATGCAACGTGTTAGTATGATTCTTAGATATGCATTTAACATGGAGGTTTTCATTTCGATGCAACATGTTAGAATGATTCCTTGTTGCTAACTACATGGAAGAGTCATAGTATTCTAATTACATTTAACCAAAACTAATTACATCATAGCAATACAAAATCAATTAATATCTAAATTAAACTAAGCTACAGGAAACACTAGCTATACAGCCTTGTTTTGAAATACATTTTGTAAATACAAACAAATAACACACATCTTCACATTACATCGAAATAAGAATTAAATCATGATAAATTTTGCCACTCCTAAAGAAAACAAGTCTCGATAGGGATCAAAATGGCGGGTGACTATCTAAGCCCATAATACAAAAAAACGTGTAACTAACCGGCGAGCCTTCACCCCTATTTTTCTCATATAAAACTCCTACAGCGTAGCCGAAGAGATTAACAGCAGAAGCAACACAATCACGTAACGAGTTCGAAACGCGGGGAGGAGGATCAAAGACTTTGGGTCAGATGTTCGAATCTAAATCGCTTCCATCAAAGATACAAAGAAGCCGGAAGCAATTAAACATGTTCGTCAAGAAGCTCATCAGTAGGTCTGGCAAAAAGGTGCACTTTCATAACTTAAATTCTCTAATGACCTTCATGTCATTTTGCCATATTTTTATAAGTCCTGCAGAAGCTCAGCGATTATAGGTTTCGTAGATGTAAAAAAATTTGATTTCTTTGCTGGTTTGGAATTCCAGTTATGGTCTGCTTTGAAGAAAGAATTTACAGTTTGCTTCCAAAAAAAAAAAAATTGAAATGGATGATTCTGTTAAAGAAAATTGATCGTAAATGATCGTAAATGCTTCAATTATTTTTACAGAAATAGTCAATTCAAGTGCTTTAAGTGTATAAATCTGAAGCATTTAAAAGCCGATCACTGCATTAGTGCAGTATAAATGGTAAAGGCTGCAGATTGTCCTGATCAATTGTGCGGAATAACATCTTGATGGTATCACTGCTATATCCCGAACTGCGGTGTCGTGTTCTTTTGTTTTATCCTGATCACCTGGTCTTCCGTTCGAATCTCGCTAGCTATCACTGTCATATCCTGAGTTGCGGTGTCGTGTTCTTTTGTTTTATCCTGATTGCCTGATCTTCCGTTCGAATCTCGCTAGGCTGTCAGAGAAGTGATCCTGTGGTGGTTCCCACAATTAAGGACACGTCTACATTATCTGGGTGTTCCATGAAAAACTCACTCTTTGAGCTTATTATTGAAGTAGCTTCAAACCATGCATTGTTATAATTAAATGGGGAATTTAATTGGAAGGCTAGTCGGTTTGCATTAATTGAAAATACCAATCTCTGTGAATAACGCTGACAATTTGACCAGATCCCCATAACGTCATTACCTAATACCGTGATTAAATTTGACTTGATGTCTAGGGGATGGGTGAGAACCCTATGGGTGGCAGCAGGAATGTGAAAAGCTGGTAACGTTCGTTGGCATTTGTCAGTCATTAAACATTAGTGGTTGAGTTTTGAAATATTAGATTAGTAGCGTAAGTGTAATTGTTGATTTTTAAAATATTAGATAAGTAGAATATATGGAGCATATATAAAATGATTTTTTTTTTATATCATTTTGAATGAAATAATGATTTATTTATTTTTTTCGTTTAAAAGTTATAAAATTGATTCAACATTTTTAAAAACTCAAATTCTTTGAATTTTGTAATTAAAACGTTAAATTTATGGTTCTTAATTTTTTTATCTATTTTTTGGCAAATTACGAGGACAAAAAGTTTTTATATTTATATATAAACTAATAGATAAAATAATTTTTTGTCCTCATGAATTTTGGCAAAATTAGAACATAATTTTTTTAATTAAATTGAAATTAATAACAAGTTCATAAATTTTAATTTATAAGTTGTAAATTAATTGGTTTAAATAGAGTTTAGTTTTTATAAATTATTGGTTCAAAATCTTTATAAAAGAATTGAAGGTAAGAGCCACATGTTGAGAATACAAATCTTGAGGGATGTTGTTCAAGCTAGTACCTTAACATCCAAACTAGTAATGATATTTTAAATTTTTAGCATATCTTTATATGATTTGTGATTGGAAAAAGAGTATTTTTATTCCAATTAACTTTCTCAATGTGACTCCCATTTCATATGGTGAATTCTTATTTAATTTGAAATCAAGGGCCTCATTTGATAAACTTTGACTTAAACCCAACTTGGTTTGCTCAAATCCAATATGAACTACTAGACTTTGGTTAAATATAACTTATATTGACATATTCTTAAATGTTATTTATGATTGGCAAAAGAGTATTTTTATTTATTTTGTAACAGTAAAGAGTAGTGGGATTATATTAATCTGCACCTGTTCGTAGATAAAAATCGAGAGAAATACATATTAAGTACATTGCCAACGTTGGTCATTAGAGTTTGCATGGAGTTCATCCAGACCTGATTCCCTTCCAAAATTACAGAAAATCTTGTAGTTTTTTCTTGACTACTACTATATACCCTACATAACTTATTTAAAAGCAAAATACATTTATATTTCGTCGTCAAAACATAGAAGCAAGAAATTGGCTAGTCCTCCATGGTGAGTGGAAAATTGAGGTCTATTCATGTTGTTTCATCTGCAGGCTGGAAGTTCTTTCATTCTAGTTTGATTTGAAGGTCTTCAATTTGAAATCTCAGAGCATCAATGTCATCGTCTAACTGGCAGATCTTTAGATTATTTTCAATCTACCCTCTTCTGCATCTCATACTACTCCTCCTGTTGTTGTTGAAGACACCTCTGAATAACTGCCAATCCCTCCTTGAGCTCGAAGTGTTCCTTATCACAAATCTCATAGTCGGGGGGTATGAATTCTACTTAAGGATGGCTCACCATCGACCTCTTATCTGCCTGTCCCACCATCCTATCACAAATCTCATAGTCGGGTGGAGTGAATTATGATTAAGGAGGGCTCATCACCCTCCTCTTGTCTGCATGTCCCGTCTTCCTGCCCGAGCGAGGGCGGCGTCGACCCCAGGAGCCAGAAACAGAAACTTCATGATGTAAATGACTCATTGTGTCAATTGATTTAGAGGTTGGATACACTACAACAAGGATCCCAATAATGGCCGCACAGAAGCTGAACTGCTCCCACTCCCCCTCAATTGCCTCGCCCTAATCAGCTAAGTGGAAATTGACCCACTCTTTAATTGAAAACTCACACTCCAGAGGATGTCTTCCCTCAGTCTCCACAATAAGAAAATTCCCCTGAATATCCTTGCTACGCAGGCCCTACCAAGGGGTCCTTACACCAAAACTAACCAGGACAGAGACAAACCTTCTCTTTTTGCAGAAGATTAAACCTTTATAAATCCATTTATAGATTTTTCTGAGCCTTAGCCATATGAGGAAGTGAAGGACAATGGGCTTAGCTCCTGGATCCCAATGATCCACCACGATGATCCTACTTGCTGAAACAACTTCCGCCTTGTCCAATTTCACCTTCCTTCGCGTGAACCGTCTGATCCAAGCCTGCGGGAGTAAATGCAATTCTCGTTCAAAGATATTTCGCATGTTTGTTCCTTGAATGCTCCTGTTACGGATCCATCTCTGAGGAGCAAAGTATAGAGTTCTCACACTTAAGCATAAGCCAACACCAAGTGTTTCAATATGCTAAGAGCTATGGCCACAGGGCAAATTGAGGAGGGTGTCACGCTGAGGAAAGCAACGACAAAGTGGGGGGAAGGTGAGGTAAGTGAGAAGATGGATGTGATTGAGACAAGGATGACATGAGGAAGGGTGAAGAGTGGTGAGCAGCGACGGAGGCCGAGAGAGGGGGGTGGGGTGAGGGTGATGTGCGGGGGATGAGGGAGAAAGGGAGTGGGCTGGGGTTGAGGTTATTGGCAAGAGGGAGGGAGAGGGGGGCGTGGGGGGAGGCAACCTTGAAGGGGAGGATGAAACCAATATGGAGAGGGGCAATAAGGTTAGGAAACCCCAAAAGAACCAATATTTTTTTACTTATGATTCCATTTTTTTATATAGGAGGCAAGATTAGTTTTCAGGTTTAGGATATTCATCAAAGTATTAAGGGAATAGGAAAGTGCCCCTCTATTTTATTTACCTTGTTGCTTTCTTCTTTCACTTGGGAGGCCTTGTTGGCTTGTATATCAGCTTCCTTGCTTTGATCTCTTAGGATGTGAAAAAACTTTAGTTTCCCAAAGAGAGAAAGAAAACCCTAGGCTCTCTTCAGAATTTGATTCAATTTGTTGTTTTGAGCTACAAAGTTGTGGTTCATATGTTTTATGATCAAAAGGAAGTACCCCAGGATATTCATATTGATGATTTATTTTTGATGAGCTAAAGTGAGACCGAGGTACATTCCATAGGCCTCTACTTGGTTATTTGTCTTCTTGCCCAAACCCCAGGCAAATCTATCTTCAATTATTCCTTCAAGATTAATGAGAATCCCTCCCCCTCCTGCCACCCCAGGAAAAAGAGTATTTTTGCTACAACTGGTTTACTTAATTTCACTCATGATTTGGTGAATTTTTATTTAACTTAACACCAAGGGTTTTATTTAGTAAACTCTTACTTAAAACCAATTTGACTTGCTAAAATCTAATAAGAACCACTATAATTTAGTTTAATCAATTAAAAGATGTACAAAAATTAGGGAAATCTATAAAGAAATTCACTTTACTTGAAGGTTTTTAATTGGAATACATTGACTTAATATAATTTTAGTGACCTAATTTAGGGGGATATATTGAATCGACAACTTCTATTACTTCAAAAGATTACATCGTTTCATGGCTAATTTCAAAATCTTGTTGGCCTCACTCTTACTAGATTTGTAAGCCAATAGGCACATGCCCACATACATAATATATTGCCAAAACAACAACAATTTGCAAAAACTAACTGACAACCATTGCCAAAAAATGAGCAATAAAAAGAAGCAACCAATACTCATAAGGTACCATAAGAAGTTATTGGGACAGGGTGGTACAGAGCTGAACCCATGGATAGCGGGGTTGTGAACTCACAATGCACCTGACCCTCCATGTGTGCCAGTCTAGTTTCTAGTCGGTCCAGCTGCTCCTGATTGCATCGTTGTCATCTCCAAAGACTAACCATTTGGTCATGCATCTCCCACATATTATGTTGGATATGGTGCATGAAATCAATGATATTGCTATGGTCATCTTGTTTATCCCTATTGAGCTGGACCACCAAGCTATGCAACTAATGGAGGATTTTCTCTCTATCATTCATTGAGGAAGCATTTCCCAACGAAGTTAAGGAGGAAAATGGAGAGTCCAGAGTTTCACCATGGCCTTGTTGCTGTTGCTTATATTGTCGTTGCACCCCTTGCATCTCCATCCCGATGTGTGCCTAGCCTCTTTGAGGGTTCATGTTCATCTTTATGCCTGGATCTTCTTGTCCCCACAAAATCACCTTGCTAACACCCTGGTTGGCCTTTCTCAGCGAACAGGGGAGGGTCCTCGAATTGTAGAATTCTTCAACCACCCACGAACTCCAACGCACTTGAAAATTCCTAATTGACCTTTCCTTTTTCGCTACAGAGCAAAAAATAGCAAGTTTTGGAACAAAGACCTAGTCACTGCTCTCAATATCAAACCCCAATGAGAAAAAGTTCACCCACCTTTCCACGTAGAACCAAGAAACTTTAGACACGAGAATGCAAGACACCATGGCGAGCAAGGCCCATCCACATTAAAAAAAAAAACAAACAAACAAACCCATCACAAAATAGGAGGCAACATTCCCTAATATAAACAAGATTTCATGCCCTTACACTAGATAGCCACCCAATGGAGGAACTAAACAATCACTAGAAAAACAAAAGACCACTCTCGTGCCTCAATTTCACCATAGAGGATAGACTGCATTACACCCTTCTTCAAGCCAGTACTCTATCGCACCACGCCCAACATTTTGGATACATGTAATCATGGAAAAGGCCAACACAAATGATGATACACGACATGAGTTCTTATACCTTGTGTGAATTAGCCAACGATGCTTTGGAAGTGAACTCCACACCTCAAAATGCACTATGAATCCTTGTCTATCAATTGTGTCTCTCTCATTCTTCTACACAATAGGTGATTTATCGCTACATAGAACCTCCAGCAATGACTAGTTAATGAAACCAAGACCGCTATAGAGTCATGTTGCCTTCCTTGAGCTCGAATAGGGTTGTTGTCTCTTGGAGCACTCCACATTAATTGAAATGAGGGAAATCATAACCAACATTATGTCATTTAAAGTCTCCTGGGTAGTCAACCGCCTCTGATTATACCACCAGCCTCGCGTCTGGTACAAAAACAAAACAATCGTTGTGAATGCCATTAATTGCCTTTGCATAATAAGTTGTATCCTCATCCCTTCCTGCATGCATCCCACCTATCGATAGACGTCTCACGCTATGTCAAGATTGAACATAATTTGACAGAACCTCACATAATTCTTTAATAATCCTGGTTCTATTACCCATCCAAATAAAATCAATAATATTTACTTAAGTCCTATAATTTAATACTAAATCATAATGATTCAAACCAACTCTTTATATATAATTTAATACTAAATCATAATG
>APFE030114224.1:99624-111017 GCA_000404065.3 Pinus taeda | reverse complement strand
TTCACAATATTTTAAAAAAAGATGCCTATGTTTTTAAAATGCATATTATTAATTCGAATATACCTAAATCCGGGCCTTCAAATTGTTTGTACGAGGTCTAGTCTTTCCACTCATTAACGTGAATGCATCTCTTTAATTTTGAAATAGTCGACATAATATTTAATTGCTATGCAATAAATGTGAAACATTTTTTTAAGGAATTTTTTTAATTTATATTTATAAGATTCCACACACCTTCGTACTGGTAAAACGCTAATGAGGCAAGACTTAGTCTCGGCAATGGAATTTTAGGTGTTTTGTTTTATCAAATAGCTTTACTCTTTACGACCGGCTTTTGTACTGGTCGGGAAAATACTTAAGCGTTTTGTTTTATCAAATAGCTTTACTCTTTACGAGCGGCTTTTGTAATTGTTGGGAAAATACTTATGCTGATAGGTATTTTTATAGTGAGGTTCATTCCGGTGATATTGTTTAGTTTCGTTGTTTGTGACATAATCTTGAATACGTTTCTCACAATTTTAGCAACTTTTATTGCAATTATATGACGAACAAACCATTACAATAATTTTTTGATGGACCATTCTCATTCTCACTCAGGAAATCAAATAAATTGTCATTGGGTTCAAATTCGTAGACCAGTAGCTTCCAGTGATTGCTTCAAATGCAGCACAAAAGCTTCGCCACATTGTTGTGCCTCATCCTTCTGTAATTTAACACAAGTTTGTCTAGAAGACCTTTTTTTTTCAACTAAAGAAATTGTGCGTGGCGCAGCTCTCAAACATACATAGTCCTGAGACCTTTACCAACACTGCCTCCACATAGATTCGAGCATATGTAAAAATTTCCTATTGAGTGCACTCAAGGTCATACTTTAAGCCACTACATAAAGCATTCCTAATACCTTACATACTACATGGCACTCAAATTTTTTAGCCTAACCCACACACGCATTTTTGATACCACCATGGTAGATGGATTAAAACCCATAAATTATGGGTGGCAAAGCTTCATTTCTCCAAAACGAAGCTTCTCGCTCATTTGTTTTGCTAATCATCGAAAGCATGAAACTAACCTACATAAAACCTTTAGAACAAAAAAAGGGGTATCACAATGATAGGTCTAGTTTGAATGGATCGATTAGAAAAAATTTCTCTGACCATGGCCAGAATCCTTTAAACTAACATATTACTACTTCAAATTTAAGGGTTTGAAAGTACTAATTTCTCATTGAATATTTGACCTCCATAGCCAAAATCTTGTGCAATTTCTCAAAGATATAAGGACTTGACATGAGCAGAGGTCGTTCTGTTCTATAAGAACCCTTGAACCAAGTTGTATCTTTGTAAGAAAGTAATTTGGATGTGGAGAACACCCCAAATTTCACTACCCCTATATGCTAATGTATCACTAAAAATATTTTACTATTTATACAAATATTGTAATCAATTACCTGGGAAGAATCTTATAATTGTTTTCCCTCAAATATAAGATGTTGTTGGGCAATAGAGATCCCCTAACATTATTCCAAATAAAGCTTTATGACCATAATAGAGTCAAACACATTTCTCCACAGTGAAATCAACCATCATCATAAGATTCAACAAAGTCTTGTTACTTATTTAATTGTTATTTAAAAAATATTGCAAAAGAGGATGCAATAGATGATGCAAAAGTTGATGCAAGTGTAGGCACAAAAGTGGATGCAATAGAGGATGCAAAAGATGGTGAAACAAAATTAGGTGTCAAACTTGATGCAAAACATGGTGCAAATGATGGCACAAATCTTGGCATAAAATGTGGCGTAAAACTTGGTGTAAAATCTGGTGCAAAACCTATTACAATACCTGGTGCTAAACTTGATGTAAGACTTGGTGCAAAACTTGGTGAAAACTTTGCATCAAGTTTTGCACCATATTTGATAAATGGACACAAATAGCACCAAAAATGGTCTCTAGACGCAAAAAGGAAGCAAAAAGGGATGCTAATCACAGGGTTTTGTTGTAGTGGATGGACATAAATGCAGATCTCACAAACACTAAAAAAGGCATAGAACCCACAAGGAGGAGAGTGTAGGTTTACAAAGGCCACAAAAATAAAGTGGCTCACACTAGAGCAGGGCAAGAGATCACTTGCTCTGATACCATGTTAAACACACACATAGAATGTGGACAAGATATGAATGATAAGACGTGAGTTGCATTTCTATTAACAAAGATATACATTTATATACATTCTTATGACTATTGGTTTCAAATTCCATGGTCTCTTGGACTCTAGTGACTGCTCAACTTCCACATCATAACCCTTAGCGAATTAGGTGTCCAACACTATACCATTAAAAAATAATACAAATTTAAAAAATAAGTATATTATTTTTTTAACTAGTCGTCACTTGAAAATATTTTGATGGTTTTTTTAAGTGTAGATTTAATTAGAAATAGCATATGTTGTAAGTTATTTTTGACTTGTCATTTTAATATATTTAATATAATAATATTTTTGTTAAAGTTTTATTTATATTAAATTAATATTATATTATATTAAGAACATTTTATATACATAAGTTTTTTTTAGGTACAATTTAAATATTAACCCTTTTTTTTAAGAAAAATGTATTGAAGATTATATTAATAAAGTTGGGATTTGACCCATAATCGTTACAATTCATTCAAGGACAAGAGCTACCAAAATTCCATGAGGAAATTAGATTGAGCACGTAGGATCAACCCAAATCCTTACATGAAAACTCCACATTACATAAAATTTGTTCCCATTCTAACTAAAAACTTTCCAAAAGGCCCCTAAAATTTGAATGTATTTGCATATGATTCTCAACTTAGTGTCGTTTTAACTTTGGTTGGTTCTCATTATCCTTGGAGAGTTGCTTTTAATCTTTCTTCCAACTTAGATCCAACCTGATTTTTATGATGAATCTAACATGCCTCCATTCTTTGATTCATCTCTACTAGTAGTTTCATTCTTTTAGCCCAATAAAGGTTCTTCCACATCTACTTGATTAGCCCAAGAAGGAGCTTTTTCGATCTTCTTTTATGGAGAAACACATTCAGAGGTTCTGACCTTAGTGACAAACTTCTTTCCCTTGTCTAATATTGAACTCTAGAAATCTTTTTTCCAAAGACAATCTTTGAAAAAGCATTTGGATTACCAACTTTCATTAAGTTGTCAGAAACCTCCACACCGCTACCCATCTTCACTTGATTTACTGCTGAAAATTCTTGATCTTTAGGTGGATCGGTCTTGAGCTTTGCAAAATTTTTATCCTTCTCTAAATTGGCTTCATTATAAGAACTTGGGGGAACAACCTTCTCATGGATTGTATATTGATGATAATTAGCGTCCTCCCACCATCTTGGTTTTTGACTGTTTTTCTTTGCTTTACTCTTCCCAGCTTTGGGACAACTTTTAAGGGAATGTTTGGTTTCATAACAAACTCTACATCGAAAGGAAATATTTTTGTAATCCAATTTTTGCATCCATAAATAGTCAAGGCATGCTAACTTAATTTCAATACGAAATCCTTTGTTAAAGTCCATTTCCACACAAATGTGAGCATTTGTAGGATTTAGGTAAATTTATTGTCATCACATACAATAGAATCTTTCTAAGGCATTACCAATTGATGTCAATGCATAAAGATTCCACATATGCAAAGGGAGGTTGGGGAGCTTTAACCAAACATGAGTACAGGAGATTTAAGCCAACAAATGATTGAAGGAGGGGAACCAGGGTTACAAAGAAAGCCCTACACTACCCTAGAACCATGGACCAAATTCAGAAATAAGCAGTGAATCTTCAGCTTTGTCAAAATTTGAAATAAAGAATCCTCTTGCCAAGGGTAAATGTTCAAGTCATTAGAGATTAAGGGCTTCCGCTATTCAAAAATCCAAGAGTGAAGATTGACTAGCATTGGCCACAGGCCATTAAACTTGCAAATCAAGCCAACCTCTGAGAAAATTTCACTTTTCTCAGAGCTTTGACCACTAATGGGATCTCTATCGAAGGGGCTTCACGAATGAACATCCCATAAAAAGAGGGACCAATGTCTAATTTCACGATGTCACGGAAAGATGGAGGAACCACAACAACACCCACTGAGACATTGTCAGAACTAGATACCATATCTGAGCTAATCGTCAAGGAAGTTGAGGATGAAATCAGAGAGGATATAACACACTTAGAAACAATAGATCTGGAAGCCAAAAGAGAACTTGCTGCCAAGGAAGAATAAGATGACTTTATATCAAAAGATTGACACTTGGATTGAATCATTGAAGAAGCCATAGCGAAATGTGAGGCTGCCATAGAGGGAAAAAACATAAGAGGTCAATTTACCCATAGCAGAGAACACTAAAATAGGAATTGCAACAAAAAAGGAAGAAGGTTCGAAGCAACATAGAAAGGAAGAACATTCATCTAAAGCTTTTACAACACGAGAAGAGAAACGACCAACTAAAATTAAACCCTAACCAATGCAACAAAATTACACGCAAGAGCCATTACTTAATAACTAACACAACAATTTTGATAAATAAAATTAATCTTTTTTTTCATTCTAATATAAATTTTAAAAAAATAAAATATAATAATTTCCACCCAAAACAAATAAAATATCATTGCATAAATTTTCATTTTACATTGATTAAAAATTTTCCTAAAATTATATATATATATATATATATATATATTTCATTCACCATTTAAATATTAAATGGTAACTTCCACCCAAACATCACATATATGATTACAAAGAGAGATTCTATTGTATTGAGATTTCCTTTTACGCGGGACAAATTCCATTACAGTTGTCTATAATGCGACTTTTTGAAATCTTTTCCGGTGGGTTTTTCCGGTCAAAATCCAGCAGCAATTTATTGGAATCGCAAGTTTAATAGCTAGTTTCTGCACAATCAAAGTGTCTCAGGGGTTTTTCATGGTGCTGAATCCAAATATGCAGTTAGAAAACCATTTTAACTGCAACAAATTAAGATTTAAATTCAATTTCTTCCGCCGGATTCCATCACCGGAATCTCCAAAAAATTAAATTATAGACCACTCCAATTCCATTTGTATTTGTATTGAGATTTTATTTCACATTATTTGGGAAAATCATGAGCTTAACATCATGTTGGCTTTACACTTAGCTTACTCTTTACATCGATTAATGCCAAGTGCATTGAATATCAGGGGGACAAATTTGGTTGCATTGAGATTCCATTGTACGTTATTAAAAAATGTTTGCAAATTTTGAAGTCTTAATATCTTTAATCGTGTAGTTAAAATATATTTTAACTAATAAAAGCTGGTTTTAAAAGCTAAGGTGCTTTGCATGTATTACTTGCATTGAAGAAAGGGTATAGCACAATGTTAGATTTACACGTAGCTTACTCTTCTCTATCACCGTATATCGATTGATGCGAGGTGCATTGAATCGCTCTGAGCGCTCAATATTAAAACCCAAACCATGAACTTTAACGATTGAGATCTGTCCTAATCAATGACATTCTTCTTTATTTTATCTTATTACAATGTTTAAGCATTGGGGTCATTGCAAGAATCTAGTTCTTTATGTAGTTGCAAAGCCTATGCACATGGGGCCAAATAAATTTAATAAAATAAGCATTAGGATCCATACACTAGGATAACCAATTTTAAAAAAGTTAAAATATATGTAGATTTAAAATCTCACTAACCTTTGAAAACATTATATACATTAAAATATTTAACTCAACCTAAAATAGTTTGAAATTAAAAAAGAAAAATTAATGCTCTATATATAATTTATTTATTTATTTATAAATAGTATAATTTTTTGTTTTTATTTTAATTTCAATTTATTTAATATCCAATTAAATATTTTTCATGTAATTAGATTTTAAGGTTTTTTTAGTGTTTTTTTATTATAAATTGGATATATGTAAATTTCATAGTTGAAGGGGGTATAAAAAAAAATCCAATTATGTTAAGAGTTGTAGTCCAAATAATATGGATTATATGGAATATTGAGTGATTTTGATAGCTTGTATGTCTTTTGATCTAGATTTCTTAAACCATAAGCTAGTTTTACAAGTCAAACATATTCTAACAAAAAAAACTTATATTTGACTAATACATCTTCATATATTGGCTAAACAATCATAAATGGAAAAGATGGCTCTCGCTCGCATTAGGGTTTCCCGACTCTCAACAAAGCTTGGTGCCGACATCTTGGATTGATCATTCGTTGAAAGCCATGGTGGCCTAGGGCGAGAGGGCTTAAAGATATACAACGAAAACACGTATGGACGTGGCTATGGCTCGAGTTTTCTGGTGGATACACATATGGCATTGGGGCACTCCGTTCTTAGGGTTTGCTCTGGAACAGGAAAGCGTGAATATATGATTGCATCTTTCATGGTGAATTGCCAAAATATTGTATATGACACCCTATTTGTTGCTAAGAGGTTTGCAGTTATGGATGAGGTGGAATTCTCTTTGTTGGTGTGGTTGGTTTGGGTTGAATGGGTTATTTATGTGAGGGTATTACTCTCTCCATGTTTTTTTCTTAGTTGGAGCTTATATTTTTGGATTCCTTGGGTTGGGTTTCACTTGGCAAAGGAGGCTTATGTATGTGGCATGCGACTAGGCTTTCCTTGCGAGGGGGTTCGTATACATTCGATCGTTGTTCTAAGTAATTTCTTGGGGATTCACTTTTATGATCTCGCTCCCAGAATTATGGGCTTCCCTTGCTGGCTATGCACGTGTGGCTTTCAAAACGGTTTCATCACCTGTGGAGGTTCAGAACTTCAAATGATCGGGAGTTCACAATGTGCCCCTTTCCTACTATCAAAGGACACAAAAGATCTCTCTTTGTTTATAGGGGGCACTAATCTAGGGGTGTTAGAACAGACGAAGGTAGGTGGATATGGCTCTTGCCGGAGTAATGAGCCACAAAAAACGGAATCTCGTCTTCATTAGAAGGAGCTTGTCATTCCTCTATTTGAGGAGGAGCCTTTAACTTTCCATAATTTCATTAAAAGCTTATAGGGGAAGACAACATTGTTTTGGATTAATGCATTAGATACTATTTATAACCTAAAACAATGTATAATGAGTAGGTGGTATACTCTTGTAGAGGAACAAAACCTCATTTATGCAGGGATATTACTTCAAGGCTGTACATAGATAAAATGCTATGGCATCTCTAGGAACTTGTCTATTATTCTGACTATGGGACTTCGTGGTGGTGCTACAGGATCCAGGTCAAAAAATAGATATTTTTCATACATGGATGCAACCAAGGGAAATTATTCTCCTCTTTCTAGTCATCCCCAAAATAGCACTGGACCTCAGATCCAAAATAGTCCTAGCCCCCATGTTGTTGAACAAATGGAGAATGCTCCTGCCACATATGTAAATTTTCCAGAGGTAAATACTCTCTATTTTGCTCTCAAAACAAAGGTTTTCATCTGTAGATTTAATGGTTTTTGGCCCAAACCTGAGGCTTTGCACCAATGGGCATTAACCCTTTGGACGCCAAACTGTGACCTTTACTTATGTTCCAAAGGTTTTTTTATTGTCCAATTTGACACTAAAAAAGAAATGGAAAATGTGTTGAATGAAGGCCCATGGTTCTGGGGCAATGCAGGTTTTTCATTACACCATGGTTCCCAGAATTTGATGCCACAATTATGGTGGTCTCCACCATGTTGGTTTGGTTAAGACTCCCAAATCTTCCCTTTACTTTCTAGCACCCAAAGGTCATAGAAGATATTGAGAACACTCTCGGGAAATTCAAAAAAATGGACAATGAAAGGATAAAGAAATATATCTTTACATTTTCTAGAATTTGTGTTCAATAAAGGTCTTTCCTGGTCACATTCTATTGAAACATAAGTATATTAGTTGGACACAAGTATTACATTGTGAGAACACGATGTTTAGATGCCCATAATGTTTTCAAACTGGCCATTTATAGAACTTATGTTCCTAGGCCAAAAAGAACTAAAAGAAGAAGAAGACGCCATCAAATAAACATAAAGGTTGCCAATACTTTGAGCCTCACTAATTAGAGGAGGAGGAGGGTACTCCAGAAAACCAACCGACCCAAGCCAAAAAAGAAGCTCAATTATATCATGGATTACATGGAAATGTGGTGACCATTGATGATGCTTCTCCTAAATAGAATATGGCAGATTCCAAAACTCATATGGTGTTAGAACAACAGACTAATGAGATATGCAAAGGATGGTTTGGAGGGCACAAAATGTGTCCATGTATTGAAAGCTAAAACTCAGATAAATAATATTTTTTGAAATTATCAATAGCTATTCTGGCTTTGGTCCGAGTTGGTACTAACTTGGGAGTTTGGCATCAGGCCAGACCAAAAAATGAAAGAAGGGAAAGATTGGTACTTCTTAATCTTCCACAATTCTTTTTTACTTCTTGTGTTGTTTGTATATATCTTTTCTTGAGCCATTTGGCCATTATCTGGTATGCTTTATGCACTTTTCTTTTTAGCCTCATGTGGGATTGGGGAAGAAATGCATATACAGAATGTTTTTTTTGAGCTTAGAAATAAAAATACAAACTAATTTTTAGATTAAAAAATACATTTTCATACTTAATTTTGAAATCTTTTAGTTAATCATTTATTTAATATATAATATATATATAATTTTTTTCCAATTGAATTTTAATTACCATTAATTAAAATTATTTCCTTTTTCTATTACTGCATAATCCGAATTAAAACCAATATCAAAACCATTTATCAATTTAATCTGCATAATCCGAATTAAAACCAATGTCAAAACCATTTATCAATTTAATCTACATTTAAAACAATATTAGCCAAAATATTGACTCCGACCCCTCAACCACTTCGCTTAAATTTAAATTTAAACTCAAAATATTATAAATATTAAAATTCGTACAAACCAACTATCTGCATTAATAAAAGTAACTTTTTAATAACACTTTTTATTTATAATTAGAAAAAAATAAATTGGAAAAACCTACGGGAAAAAGCTTCTGGCATTAAGGACAACTCCTTTATTTATCCCCATTATCGTCATGAAAAAGTGAGAAGCTTCGTAAACAACCGAAATAATGTACGGTGGGCAGAAATAACGACAATTGGTATTTTTTATTATAAAATATTTGGGGGCAACAACATGGATAAATGGTTGACGAGATAGAAAGCAAAAGATTATTCAAATCGGGCGAACGCGTGTCCCCGTGTCTTGGGCACTGGACCAACTTTCAAAATATTATTTTATAAATTACAATAAAATATCAGAGTAGTGAGAAACATGAACAACTACATGTGGTCCTTGTTATAAAATATTCGGAGCTATGATCTAGATTAATGGTGGACGAGTTACGAAGCAAAAGAGTATTCAAATCGAGCGTACGCGTGTCCATCTGTTGGACACTCTGATATTAGTAATATAAGGCGGTAATGCACAACAAACTCAGGAAGCCTTTACTCTCAACTTTTTCATATTAGACGCGGACACTGAGGTGAGAACAGTGAATTGAATCACGTCACAAGTTCGAAACCCGGGGAGAAAGATCGGAGCGGTTCGAGTCAGTAGTTCGATTCGCAGTCACATCCATCCAAGATACGAGGGAGCTGAAAGCAATTAAACATGTTCGTCAAGAAACTCATCGGTAAATCCGGGAAAAAGGTTCACACTATCACAAATTCTCCCAAGCCTTTTCTGTCAATTTGCATTTTGTATGGTTGAAAGCTTGTGGAATTTAAACCTCCTGCAAAAGATCACTGGTTTCGTAGAATTCAAAAGCTCTATTTTATTTTTGGTTTACAAATTGTGGTCTGTATTTAAGAGATCGTGCGGCTTAAAACTGTTGGATTCTTCTCATGGAGTAAAAGTTTTATCGCAACTTAAAATTATGATAGTTGTTGTACGGAAAGTGTAAAATCCGAACAATGCCTGATGTGTAGAGACTGCATATTGGATTGACATTTAATGTTATCAATGTGGCCAACTGCAAAGTTGCTGTGTGGCTGTAACCGGTTTAATTTTAGCCTTTGGTCTTGAACGTTCGGTCCTCCGTTCGAACCTCGCAAAGTTCCTGAGCTAGTGGATACTATGGCGGATCCCGCAATTTTATACACGTCATTGCCCTGTATGGTCATGGCTAAAACAGGAAGGAATTGGAAGTCTGGTACTAGTTTGCACTGCTGTCTTTAGGAATTAGATTTGTATTTACACGAAACCTAAGATGCGATCTTTTGATTTAAATGATGACTTTAGGTTGACCATATTGGCAGCGGTCCTGTTACTTAAAAATGAATTTCTTGAACTTATAATGTGATTTTTTGAAAAAATTTTGGTGAGTTTTTCTGGTCAAAATTTAGCAGCAATTTATTGGAATTGCAAGTTTGATAGCTAGTTTCTGCACAACAAAGAGTCCCAAGGTTTTTCAGGATGCTGAATTCAAATATGCAATTAAAAAACAATTTTAACTGCAAAAAATCAAAATTTAACCTCAATTTCTTCCACCCGATTCTATCACCAAAATCTCCAAAAAAATCACATTCAACAGCAATGTCCACATCAATGGTAAATTTACGAATTTCAAGTTATCCAACTTATCAAATATTTTACAATTACATGGTTTCAGTCTTTGCCTATGGCTTCAACATACCCACCCTACGAGTCTAAAATTCCCAATTCCAAAAAGCTACTTTAAAAGTCCAAGCACGAAATTTATGGGGATTAGGTATTTTTTTTGTATTAGCTAAAATTCTATGCTTTAAAAGTCCAACTAAAAAAGCTACTTTAAAAGTCCAAGCACGAAATTTATGGGGATTAGGTATTTTTGTATTAGCAAAATTTCTATAAAAGTATTTGGTAAATTTTTAAAATTAATTTTTAATATTTTTATTATTATCATAAATCTATATACCATTTATATTTGAATACTTATATCATATTAAAAACTGTAACTTAAATTTTATTAGAGTAATGCTTATCAAACCAAGTTTCTTTTAGTTAATTATGAGAAATGTAAAACTAAATTACAAATAAATTTTGAAATACAAAATAATATTACAATTTTAGCATGAATGTAGTCTTGTGGTTGTGGCTCAATGGTCTAACGATTAGGTGGGAAGATATGGTCTCCACAAGTCGTGGTCCAATCCCAAGCATGACTATGTATGCTTGAGAGCTGCTCCAAGCGTGATTTCTTTAGTGGAAAAAAAAGTTTAATTTGAATGTATTGAATAGACAAATTCTTTGATCATGGTTAGAATCCATTAAATTGACCTATTAAAACATCATATTTAAGGGGTTGAAGTTACTCATTTATTATTAATAATAATTTCCCTCCTTAATTATATAAATGTTTTATTTTATATTATT
>APFE030114224.1:85785-98560 GCA_000404065.3 Pinus taeda | reverse complement strand
AGTTATGTTCAAATTTTAGAATAATTGGGAGGAAATATTAACCAAAATAGGTTTATGTTAAATACGGATAAAGAGATCCAATTTCTTCAAGTGCATATGACTTACTTAACGCAGTTGAATCCCAAAAATGATATCTAATATTTTTTATTTTTTTTTATGAGCGGAAATTATTTAAATGTCTTGTATAGTTATTTTTTTTTAGATTTTTCAATTTTTTTGGACGATATGAACAAAATTTCAACTTTCATGATAGAAAGACAGAATTACATATCATACTAAGTTGTAGAATGAGCTTCTCGACTCCATAAAAAAATTCAGCTTTACTAAAAATTAATAATATGATCCAAATGATTTGAGAGTATATATTTTTGAGTCATTATTTTCTAAACTATAAAAAAAAATTCAGGTTTACTAAAAATTAATAATATGATCTAAATGATTTTGAGAGTTTATATATTTTTCGATTATTATTTTCTAAACTATAAACTAATCTTACGAGTTATAAACGAGGAAAATAAATATTCCATGTTTAATTTTTTGACTTAACCTCATTTTTTAATTATTACATAAAATCTAAATTAATATAATTACCAATATGGTAAGAAAAAATGATTTAAATAAATACTCATTCCAATAATGTAACCCCATAATTAACTCCTATCCCAACAATTCCCATTAAAATTAAAATTTAAAATATTAGGCAAATTAAACCCCACATCTCATAACTACTTTAGGGAGAGATTAATTCAAAATATTAGGCAAATTAAACCCCACATCTCATAACTACTTTAGGGATTATCTATCCAAAATTACTTTGTATTTATCCACATGATCATAAAGGAACATTCGTCCAATCATAATGAAAGAGACATTGTGAAAAGTGAAAAACTTCCCAATTATAAAATTGTCCAGATAAATAACAACATTTGTTTTTTTATTGTAAAATATTTGGGGGGACAAAATAGATAAGTGGTTGACGAGATCGCAAGCAAAAGACTATTTCAGGTGTACGCGTGTGCCTATGGCTGGGAGACACGACCACTTTTTAAAAATGATCATAAAATATGAAATATTCGGAGCTACGATATAGCTAAATGGTCCTTTTCAAATCGGGCGTATACGTGTCCCTATGTCTTGGACACTGGTTTGACGTTTAAAACTGATTTTAGGAATATCAGGCCGTAATGCACAACCAACTCAGAAGCCTTTACTCAATTTTTTTATATTAAACGCGGACACAGTGTAAGGGAATGTGAGAGCAGCGAACTGAATCGCGTCGCAAGTTCGAAACGCGGGGAGAAAGATGGGAGCCTTCGAGTCAGTAACTCGAGGAATATAAGGCGGTTATGGACAACTAACTCAGGAAGCCTTTACTCAATTTTTTTATATTAAACGCGGACACAGTGTAAGGGAATGTGAGAGCAGCGAACTGAATCGCGTCGCAAGTTCGAAACGCAGGGAGAAAGATCGGAGGCTTCGAGTCAGTAACTCGATTCACAATCACTTCCATCCGAGATGCGAGGAAGCTAAAACCAAATAAACATGTTCGTGAAGAAGCTCATCAGTAAATCCGGGAAAAAGGTTCACACTATCACAAATTCTCCAAGCCTTTCCTTGTCAATTTACATTTTGTGTGGTTGAAAGCTTGTGGAATTCAAAACTCCTTCAAACGCTTGGCTATCATTGGTTTCATAGATTTCAAAAGCTCTATTTCGTTTTGAGTTCAAATTATGGTCTGTTTTTAAGAGATCGCTCGGCTTAAAACTGTTAGATTCTTCTCATAGAGTAAAAGTTCGATCCTAACTTAAAAAATATCGTGACTATCGTACAGAAAGTGTAAATTCTGATATTTTTAAGCTAAGCATTATAAATCGGTAGAAGTTAAAGCCGATCAATCCCTTTATGTAATATGTGTTTACACAGCAGATCGAATTGACTAATTGTGTGAATATTAACATTTAATGTTATCATTGCGACCGACTGCAAAGTTGCCGTGACGCCGTATCCGGCTTAATTTTAGCCTTTGCTCTTGATCGTCCAGTCTTCCGTTCGAACCTCGCATTGTTCCTGAGCGGGTGGATACGACAGATCCTGCAATTTAGTACTGGTCATTGCCCAGTAGGGTCTAGGAAGGAATTTGGAAGGCTGGTACTAGTTTGTTTGTATTTACAGGAAATACAAAATATAAGATGCTATCTTTTGATTTAAATGATGGCCTTAGGTTGCCTATATGGGCACCCATCCCGTCACCTACAGTGAACTTGACAATGTCTGCATCCGTACTAAAGAGTTATTTATCCGAAAGAATTATAAGATTTGAATTTGGGCAGGGAAGATAAAAATGATTTTGTCATATAATTTTACAATGTGGGAATCCGTTATTTATTCGAAAACATTATAAGATTTGAATTTCGGCAGGGAAGATAAAAATGATTTTGTCATATAATTTTAATTGACATTTTAACCCCATGTATTATATAAATTAATATTTAAATTATGTTTTATTAAATAAATAAAATATAATAATAAATTAAAAAATTTAAGAGTATTTTTTATATAAAAATAGTTATATTGAGTATTTTATTAAAAATGAATATTAAGTTGTTTAATTTTAAGTTAATGAAATTGTAGTTCTATTATCATTATTATTTTGTTATTAGATTTAAGTTAAAACTAGCCTAGATTCATCTTAATTCTCAATCTACTAAGTATAGAGAGGGATCAACTCTTTTTCACTCCAAAAAAGGTTTGCATCTCAAGAGATTTGATCGCACTCAACACTTGGTAGATCCAGAATTATGATGGATCTCGGCTTGTTTAATTCCCCCTTTAAATAAATTATATTCCACATGAATAACATGGGTCAATATATATTAATAAAAGGAAGAATAAAAATGAATAGAACATAAAAATGAAAAAGCCTAGACAAAGAGGAGAAAAATTAAGAGGAGAGGGTGGGAATCCAACAACGACTAATTTCCAGCCGCCGTCCCCATTAATATTATTAGAAGACCTCTGAATTTCAGTGGCTTCCCTAAACTTGCGGTGATGAAAATGAGAGATTTTTGCGACGACCCTAGCCTCTTCAATGCATATATGATGCTTGGTCTTCGCTGCATGTTTCGCCAAAGCAGAAGATTTGGTCCTCCCATGCTTGATATCAGCAACATGTTCCTTAATCCTTTGGTTAATAGACCGACATGTTTTGCCAATGTATGAGGTCCCACATGAACACGGGATGACATATACACCTTTCAAATCCATGGGGTTCACTTGATCTTTAACAGACCTTAGGGAGCTCTTAATGTTGTTGAGGGGTCTAAAGGTTGAGGAAACATTATGCTTTTTCACGACTCTTGCAATTTTGTCAATCGTCCCTTGGATGAAGGGGAGGTGAACTCATGCACAATGATCAATAGGGTCAGTCTTCACCTTAGGACCCTTGCTAGCTTTGAGGAAAGCTTTAACACCCTGCTGCCTATTGTAACCATTCTGGACAAAGACATTAAGGAGATGTGACTTTTCATTAGAAAGGTGGTCTTCATGTGAAATCCGAAGAGCACGAGTGGCTAATGTGTTGAGAACACCAATCTTCTGAGCAGGAAAATGATGGGAACTCGCATGAAGATACTGCTTAGTATGAGTCTTTTTTCGATACACCCTATGGGAGAAAAATCCATTAGCTTTCCTTGAAATTACGACATCAAGGAAAGGAAGGCAACCATCAACTTCTCACTCCGTGGTGAACTTTATGGAGTTAGACTGATTATTAAGATGTTCGAAAAACCGATCTAACTTATCAGGCCCGTGCTACCATATAGAGCAGGTGTCATCGACAAATCTTTTCCAAAGCTTAGGTTTAAAAATAGCCGAGGATAAGGCTTTGGATTTAAAGTCTTCCATGAATAGATTAGCAATGATAGGGGACAGGGGGGAACCCATGGCCACCCCACAGGTTTGTTCACAGAACTCACCTTCAAAACAGAAAAAGGTAGAAGTGAGGCAAATTTCAACTAATTTGGCAGTGTCGGGATTAGTTAGGCGAAAGATGACATCAAGGGCTTCCTTGATGGTGATGTTAATGTACAGGGAAATGACATCAAAATTGATAAGACTGTCTCCTGGATCAAATTTCATGTCCTGTAATTCACTAACAAATGAGGCAGAGTCTTTGACAAAGGACTCCGTCTGACCCACCAGGGGCTTAAGTTTCGTGGCTAAATATTTCGCTAAAAGATAGGTAGGCCCACCTATGGTGTTGACAATGGGTCTAAGGGGGACCCCTTCTTTGTGAATTTTAGGGAGCCCATAGATCTTGGGAGTGATAGGGTTACTCTCAATAAGCTTATGGCTAAAGGAGCTAACAGAGCTACTGGATTTAATAGCAAGAGCAATCGATCTAGATATCTTTTTCAAGGGATTCTTGTCAAGTAATCTGTAGCTTCTGCTATTGATCAGGTGATCCCACATCTTTTTACGATAATCTTCCTTATCAAGGATGACAACAGCCCCACCTTTGTTTGCTTTTAAAATGATGATGTCTGGGTTCCTATTCAAGGATTTATGGATCACAGAAACTTGAATTTGAAAATAATTTTAATTTTATTAATTTTGGTTTGAGAAATTGTGATTTAAAGGCATCTGAGTGGGGCTATCCCTACCTTTAATATGGTTAGTTTTTTGTCCACTAAATTTTTGACCAATAACCTTCACAGCACGGAGTTCGTAAACAATACATCCATCACCATCTATTCTAAACCCATGAACTAATTTTAATAATTATTTTTCTTAAACAATACATCCATCACCATCTATTCTAAACGCATGAACTAATTTTAATATAAGAAAATAATAAAAATAATAAAATAATTTATATTTAATTATTAGTAATTAAATAAAAATAAAAAAATTCTCTATTAAAATGATTCCAATTCACATTTATAAATATTAATTAATAATTATTATTTTCAGAATTAATTAAGAATCAAACTATCATAAATTTACTTTGAAAAAAAAAGAAGAAAAATTTACAGAGCACATTGAGAACATGTTCCGGCTTTACCTATAAACTTTTAAAACATGTTTTTAAATAGAGGCGAGAAACATAAATATAAACTTTCTTTCATAAAATTAGATTGTATGACCCTCAAACTAATATAGAATATTTGGGGAAACTTGGATTTAACAATGGAGTCACCAAGATTCATCCATGACTTCATAAGCATTATGTCTAGGCCAATATTTTTGTCTTTTTCAGAAGAAAAAGCAGTTAGGCCAATATTTTTGTTAGATAGTTGTTCTTGGTGGTAGGTATTAAAGCGGTGTGAGAACGAAAAGTTTAAGCTGTTATCAAACCTGTTGAGCTCATTTACACTCATTGGTTATTTTCGTGTACCTTTCTCAAAACATATTCTTATCCTCTGCTAAGATTGTGCTAAGAAAATGTGACTTATTATGAATATACGCATATCAATTGACTGCACATTTATATCTTTGTGAATTAGCTCTTAGGTAGACAATGTTGGAAACTTGTGTTGTCAGTGCTGTTAGTTGTCCTCCCGAAAGCTTAGAGCATATGACGTGAAAATGCTAAGCTTATGGTCTCAGGCTCAAGTCAATGAGAAATATGATACCGAATTGCCTGTTAGAGAGATGGAGAGAAGACACCTATTTATTGCTAAATATGTTTCTGTATTTGATTAGAGAGCTTCTCTGCCATGTGAATGGATTGATAGAATAGGGTCATGGTTCTTAAACCACTTTTATAGAATCTCAGCATATCTTCTGGCTAAGTTGAGTTAATTTTTAGATCGCGTTGAGTTTGATGGTTCCGTCTTCCCGGTTTTGTTGGCCATGATCGATATGCAATCAGCGTGATTGGTGTATGCCTAAGGGTCAACTTCACCCAGTACCGCAGAAAGAGATATTTAAGTATTGGGAATGATCTATAATACTCATGGTGGTCTATCCCCATAGACCTTAGAAACCTAGTTGGACAATCAAAGTTCCTACTTACTACTTTCTGAATTCCTGAATCGTGATTAGTCGCGCGAAATGTCTTAATCCCCTCTCTGGGTTCTAGAAATGATGGTCTGATTTACTTCGTTTTCTCGTTGTTCTCCATCTTGCTGGGATGCTGTGAATGTTGAAACTTGAGTTTTATTTTATTGGTTTTCTTGCTTCCCGGTCTAAACAACTAGGCTTGAAGCAGCTGTGGAAAAGGCTATTTGTTCTAGCAAATCAATTAGGTTATGGCCCCAGCATTGCTGATCTCTGAGCCATTGTTACATGGCAAGCTATGAAATTGACTTTTATAGAGTAGCGCGTATCAACAAGGCAACAATCATGTGGACTATTCTCTCACTGGCTTATTTAATATAGATTCTTATATCGTATGTCTATTTGCAAAACTGTATATAAATTTGCTTGAGATTGAATCAATTCTTAGTAATATGATCTATATGCTGAATATAATTATCTTCGTAGTGGTTCAAAAATATTTTCAACAACTTCAATAATGTCAATTAAACGCCTCACTTCTTTTAACATCTAATATACATGCTAACATCAATTTTATTTTTGTTGGCCATCCAGTGCCCAATACTTGCAGGGAAGTTGAAATCATCTGATCTAGAGCCATCCCTGGCTGGACATTATGGGATCCCAACAACATCAACCACCTTAGCTTTTGATTCAATTCAGTGCATTCTTGCGATAGCTTCACGGTAGGATACCTTCTTGGCTTTTGTAAAGTGCTCTTGTTTGCAATATTCTCAAAGGTAAGCTGATTTATGTCAACTTACAGATATATCTTCTCAGAAAAGAATAAAAAGAATTGAAGAGCTCTAATATGTTAAATTAGGATTGTGTTCAGTTTCTTTTTATTTAAATAGATATTGTCCGAGGACAGATACTCGTATGGTACCATTCAATCATGTTGATATTTGTTCCAAGTGTTTTCACTTCATTTAGAGTTGCACTTTGTTGAACATTATGGCAATAAAGTATGCATTTTACCAATCATCAAAGTAGCAAGTCGATTCCTTGATCCATCATACAAAGGCATAGGAAATAGATAAACGTTTAAGAGTTTAGTTCCATCATAGACATGACAAAGTAATAACGTATGGACTATGCTTACTGATTTATCATTATAGAAAACGATACATGGGGCATGTAGTCCTTAAATTCTTTCTACAATTTCTAGTGAGAAGGTCAAAATGCTTCTCACTGTAATTTTCTTGGGCAATGTTTTGGCAGTTTGTAGTTGTAAACCACTCAACTATTATTATCACCCTTCACATCATATAAATTAATTAGCACATTCGTAGAACCGTTTAATATGTATTAACATGTCTTATATACTTAAGAATGTCATTTAGAGAATTATCATTGTGCATAAAGCTCGTGGTGGAATTTTTCTCTTCCACTAGATTTTGTGATATTCGGTAGATGATGGCCGACAATCAAGTTGATGATATTCAATAGTTGGCAAAGTGTCTTTATAGATTTCTGTTTCTTCTTCCAAGGAGGAGGTTGGTATTACCACAACCTATACCTACACGGGACTTGAGTTCTCAAGTCCTAGATTTAGGTTGAGGATGGCGCTCCAACCCTTGATCAATAAAAGGGTTTAGGTCCCTTGCTTTGCTCAGGTGACAATGTTTTGGAAACCACTTCTAGGAGATATCACCCAAGATGGATCTCATGGACTTTATCATTAGGCCCATGGTTCTTTATCATTTTGAGGTGTGGGGGCCTAGCCTACTTGAGCCAAATTGGGCCAACATTGGGGGTGTATAGACTCTCATGCTTCACTATTTCATCTGGAGCAAGAGGACTATACCCTATGCCATTGTCCAAACAAAGTTTTCAGACCATCCTTTCTCGATGGAGAATATTTTCAAATTGGCTTTTCTCTTGTATCATATTTGGTGTTTTGTTGACTTGATTGTTGTTAGTGACCATTACTCACATCTCTCTATTTGCTTCTCAGAGGCCCTGGCCTTGAGTAGATCTATAGGATGGGTTCACAGTTGTCGGTTTTCAAAGGTCTCAAGTCTTCTCCAATCAATTGGCAATTCGATGGACTACATCCCTACTTTCAAGTATTCTTTAGGTGCTCTTGGACATATCCTATTGAATAAGCGCTAGATGAATGAGATGATTAGAAATGACATATAGTATATCTAGGTCACTTGGTTCGATCCACTAGGAGGGTTGGAGCTTGAAATGGATTTTACACAGAGCACTTCTTGGAGTTGAGATACGAGTTTATTGTTCAAGCCCCTTACATGCTACTAAATTGGATGCACACACACAACATCCCCCTAGGATAGATTTGTGTGGGTTCACATAGGCCTCCGATAGTGGTCAGGCATCAAAGCCCATGGGAAGATAGAATTATCCAAGTTTGCCATATGCAGGAGACTAAGACAAAAGAGCACTTTATTTTTAGATACTTAACCTACCGTAAGATTCGGGGATGGTTCCATTGCCTCTCTAAGGAGTCATAGAAATCTCTTTCCATCTTCTTTCAATACTTGAATTAGCAACGCTTAGCCTTGTTTTTAAGGGAGGCACTAGCTCTTGAATCTTCCACACTTAGGCCTTCCTGTTGGTCATACTCTACTTGGAGAATCAAATCCTTCTTCATTGTATTCCCAATGGATAGAGGCACCCAAGTTAAGGCAAACAACATCACCATTCTTGCATGTTCTAGATCAGGAGACCCTGGGGGCATCCTACCCCCTTTAACATGACTTGTTTAGAACCACCAGTTCAGATCTTAAGACAAGGGACATCACTCTAGTAGGCGAGCTGTCACTGCTAGACAATAGAAATAGGCCATGAGTAGGCCCCTCCTTTGACATAGCAAGACATTCATCGAACCATTTCTTCCTCTAACTCCTCTAGATAATATTTTATCATGAGTTTCTTTTCTTTGGCCTTGGATGCTAAGAGATATACCTTTGTAGAAGTGGATGATCTATAGAGGAGGGTTCAATTTTGCTTCATTTTCTTCTGGCAATAGATCTAGGGGCCACTAATCTTTTGGTACCCTCCTACAAGGTATCCCTTTGGGGAGTTTTTGTGATTGGACCCATATTAGTTCTTGTATCTACCTAGTTTTGTTTTCCAACAATACTTTCTTTCCCAACTTATAGAGTTTTGGTTCTTTGGTTAGATTTGCTTTTGACTTTTATAGGAGTGGCCTTAGTGCTTCCAAAATTTATTGATACTTTTGGACTTAGCAGTTCTAGCTATGTCGCACGAAACTTGTAGGAACTTGACATTTTGGGCCGTACCCCTACCCGAAACTCTGAAACTTAGCCGAAACTCGACCGAAGCTCAACTGAAACTTGACCATCATGTAATCATCTATGAGAGTTAATACAAACTTGGTTTTCCTTCTGAATTGTCATCTATGGGTCTAATTCCCTTTTTTTCTTGCAAGATAATGTGTCATTCACTTATATATATATATATATATATATATATATATATATATATATATATATATATATATATAGAGTTTGGCGTTTCCAGTTTTGGGGTGTGACATTTCTAAATGTACCCGTTCCGGAAACTTCGAAACGTTTCGGCGCTTTGTGCAACTTAGAGTTCTAGTGACCTAATTGTGGTTACTTTTTGGCCATTAATAAAATTATCTTATCTTATCTTGCTTTTTAGTTGGCCATCAAAAGGATTTCCATATAAAGCACAAATCATTTAGGCTAACATAAGCCTATAACAGCAATTTAGGATTTTCAATTATTATAATGCATACAAGTCCTTAGTAGGGAGAATATGTAGACCAAGAAATTGTGTATAAAAAAAGAACAAGTTTTTCTTATTTTTTTCTTTTATTTTGGTTTATTTATTAATTATATTATTTAATAAATAATATTGTTGCTCCTAACATACTATTTCTAGAATATTTTGGCAATGCTTCTAGCTATACTAGATACTCGTATTTACATTTCAGATGTTCCCACATTTTGAAAACATGTGCATTATTGATATTTATCCATGTTTATACATGAGACGTAGGGGCTTAAGTTAAAATGAGCTTCATAGCCAAGTTTCATAACTCTACTTTTCATGTCCAAACTTCATGATATTAGTGTTACTTTGCTCGAAAGGTTCTTTTTTCTTACTACTTGACACAGGATAACTCACTCAGACAAGGATACAATAAATTTCTTTCCTGCTCATACATCTATCCATCGATATGCGATTTCCCCATATCACAAGGTTTATAAACATGTAATTTCCTAGCTTGTTCAAATAATCACTTCAAAGGTTGATACTAAGGCCTATGCATTAAGTAGCATCACCATAATAAATACACATGTCAATTTGTGATAATAAAATCAATTTCCATCAACCCTTGAGGTGTGATCAATTGGTGATAGGGTGCACCATTAAGGCATTCCTTGTGATATCATTGATTCAAACACATGACTAGTCCTATGCGTTGTGTGAGGGGTTGTGTTGGTGCGCCTGGAGGTTATAGTGGTAGTGGGAAGAATCAACCTTGTGACATCCGAGTATGAGTCTGCCCTAGTTGTTGATTCCACTAGTTCAAAAAAAATAATAAAACCAATTTCAATCATTTATTCTTAAATAATCAAAAACCATAAAAGTTAGAAAAAGTATGTTTATTTTAACACGTTTTTTGGTTAAAACGTCTCTAGCGTAATCACCTCTGTATCTCGAATAGAGTGTTGGAATGTGATCTTGGCATTATGATAATATCACCATAAGGGAGTTAGAATGAGGAAATACATGCCATAGAATAAAGATTTCAATTCAAAATTCTTCTGTTTAATTATACATTCATGCACCTTAAATTTTGAAAGAAGTGTTGTTCAAATGATGTAGGTGTTGAAATTGTAACTAGTGTTTGCCTTCATAATGTAATGTAATTTTATCATTGACATATTTATTATATTCATTATTATTATATTTTATTTTTGGTCAAAGCATGTTCGACATGCTCAAAGAATAAAAAAGAGTCAAAAAGAAGTTATTATGAGTCAAAAGAATTTGTATTTGAGTCATGGCCCATTTGGAAGGAAATAATTTGAAATTAGTTTTGAGTCAAAAGGTCAACACAAAGACCAAGTTGTTGGGTGTGGAGCCTGATTATCTTCTGTATTCAAAGGTATCGCCGCATTGGAATTTGGACCCCAGTTCGAAATGGGGCAGCAATGCTGCCCATAAAATATTTGCTGTAGGGGGGGCGACTGCGACCTTTTGGGAACTCCCCCCGACAGGGCAACGCCTTCGAAGCTAAGAATAGATGTAAAATTGCCTTGTAAAATGTTGTAACTTCGTAGTCAATCTGGGCCGTTCATTAGGCGGAGATTTGACGATAGAAGTTATGTTTAATTTAGGGTTTTTTGCCCTAAAAGGCAACCCCTTGCTATATATGAGGGAATTGTATCGCGTCTATGTAGATCTGTATTCTGAGTGAGGAAGAGAGAGGAGATTGAGAGCGAAGAGGGAGTTACAACAGATCTGCTGTAGGTTGTATCTCTTCAGTTTGTTGGATAATATAAAAAGAAGGACTGGCTGTTTCTCTGTGGATGTAGCCCAAACTGGGTGAACCACGTATATCTGTGTCTCTTTTGTTTTATGCATTTTCTGTGTTTATATTTCTGCAATATTTTATGTGTTCCATTGCTCTGTAATACATATTTTTCTAACAGCTGGTATCAGAGCCGAAGGTCTATTTGACTGATAAACTCGCAGGAGAGAAGGGTTCCTGGTTCGAGTGGGAGCAATGGCGGAAGATGGTAGGTTTAGGGTCGAAAAATTCAACGGCCAAAACTACCAGCTGTGGAAGATGTAGATGGAAGATTATCTGTATCAGAGAGATCTGTACCTACCATTGAGTGGAAAGACAAAGAAGTCGACGAGTATGACAGACACAGAATGGGATATTCTCGACAGAAAGGCACTTAGAACAATACGACTGTGCTTAGCGGCGTCAGTAGCGTTTAATATTTCAAAGGAAACGACAATAGAGGGTTTAATGTCGACATTGGCCAAACTATATGAAAAACCCTCGGCGTCAAATAAGGTATTTCTTATGAAGCGTTTATTTAATATGAAGATGTCAGAAGGTTGATCTGTTGCAGACCATTTAAATGATTTTAATACAGTTACAAGTCAGGTAAGTTATGTAGAGGTAACTTTTGATGATGAAGTTAGGGCTCTGTTATTTCTGTGCTCATTGCCAGAAAGTTGGAATGGTTTAGTTATGGCCATTAGTAACTCTGTCTCTACATCTAGTACTTTAAAGTTTGATGATGTTGTCGGTGCAATCCTTAGTGAGGAAATGTGACGGAAAAGCTTCGGTGAGACATCAGGAAATGCTTTGACTGCAGAGACTAGGGGAAGAAAAATGGAAAGAGGAAAAAGCCCTGGATATCGATGTAAGTCAAGAAAAGGCAGATCCAAGTCTAAATCGGGGATAGTGTGCTGGAAATGCGGAAAGAAAGGACACTTAAAGAAAGACTGCAAGTCTCGAAAGGGAAAAGAAGGAGACGCACAACAAGAAACTAATCATGAAGCGAATGTAATAGGTGATGTGTTGCAAGATGCTTTGATTCTTTCACTAGAAATTGTTATTGATGCTTGGGTGGTAGATTCAGGGGCCTCATTCCATGCCACACCTGATAAGAAACATTTTCATGATTATGTTCAAGGAGATTTTGGATAGGTTCGATTGGGTGATGATAAACCCTGTAAAATCGTTGGAATG
>APFE030114224.1:64866-84498 GCA_000404065.3 Pinus taeda | reverse complement strand
AAAAGAAGATCGAAAAATTAGAGCTTGTGCATACAGATGTATGGGGACCTGCTCAGGTATCATCTCTTGGTGGCTCTCGTTATTATGTTACTTTTATTGATGATGCAACCAGAAAAACTTGGATTTATTGTATTTGAAATAAATCTGATGTATTTGATACTTCCAAGAAATGGAAAGATTTGGTTGAAAATGAGACAGGAAAAATGTTGAAGTGTCTCAGATCAGATAATGGAGGTGAATATTGCAGCAAAGAGTTTGATAGGTACTGTTCAGAGAACGGAATTTGTAGAGAGAAGATAGTTCCAGGAACACCACAAGAAAATAGTGTGTCAGAAAGGATGAACAGGACAATCATGGAGCATGCAAGGTGCATGAGATTGCACACAGGATTGCCTTTACAATTTTTGGGCAGATGTTATAGATACTGTTGTTTATCTAATAAACAGAGGGCTTTCAAGTTCCTTGGATGGTGGTATTCCAGAGGAGGCATGGACAGGAAAAAAGGTAAACTACTCTTTTTTAAAGCCTTTTGGTTGTGAGGCCTTTTTCCATATTGATAAAGAAAATAGAACAAAGCTTGAGGCAAAGTCAAAGAAATGTACCTTTATTGGTTATGGTGTTAATGATTTTGGTTATCACTTATATGATTATGAAAATCACAAAATCATTAGGAGAAGAGATGTAATATTCAATGAAAAGGTCTTGTATAAGAATCGGTTGCAGGAAAAGAAACAGGAAAAGGAAAACAAAGAATACACAGTGCTTGACGATATCACAAGAAAAGTGATGGTGCCTGAAAATCATAATGATCAACAGCGAGAACAACAACCACAACAACAACAAGCACTTCAAACACCTGAAAGTGGTGTTATAAGATCTACCAGGATAAGTAGACCCCCTGAACGATACTCTCCTTCATTATATTATGTATTGTTGACTGATTTTGGTGAACCAGAATGTTATGAAGAAGCAGTGCAAGTAGAAACCAAGAAGAAGTGGGAGCAAGCCATGAAAGAAGAGATGGACTCCTTAACACATAATCAGACTTGGGACTTAGTCAGGTTGTCTGTAGGTAAAACAACATTGCAGAATAAATGGGTTTACAAGTTGATGGAAGAAGATGGAGGTAGAAAAAGGTACAAAGCTAGACTTGTGGTGAAGGGATTTGCACAGAAGAAAGGTATAGACTTTGATTGAATATTTTCTCCTATTGTTAAAATGATTTTAATTAGAACTATTCTAAGTCTAGTAGTAGTTGAAGATTTGCATTTTGAGCAGTTAGATGTAAAGACAGCCTTTTTCCATGGGGACTTGGAGGAAGAGATATATATATGCAGCAGCCACAAGGATATGAGGTAAAAGGGAGGGAGAAACTAGTGTGGAGGTTGAAGAAGAGTTTGTATGACTTAAAACAGGCTCCAAGGCAGTGGTATCTAAAATTTGACAAGTTTATGTCTGAACAAGGTTATACTAGATGTCACTCTGATCATTGTGTTTATCTGAAAAAACAAAATGATGGCCAGCTATATATATTGTTATTGTATGTAGATGACATGCTTGTTGCAAGGTCTAACATGCAGGAAATAATGTGCTCAAAAGAAAATTGGCAAATTCATTTGCAATGAAGGATTTGGGAGCTACACAAAACAAATCCTTGGTATGAGAATAACTAGAGACAGGAAGAATCACAAATTAACATTGTCTCAAAGTGAGTACATAGAAAAGGTGTTGAAAAGGTTTAATATGCAGAATGCAAAACCAGTTAGTACACCTTTTGATAGCCATTTCAAATTAAGTAAGGATGAGTGTCCCAAGACTCAGGAAGAAATGGCTCATATGTCTAAAGTTCCATATGCATCAACAGTTGGAAGTTTAATGTTTGCAATGGTCTGCAAAAGGCCTGATATTGCACATGTGGTGGGAGTTGTAAGCAGGTACATGAATAATCCAAGAAAGAACATTGGATGGCGGTGAAGTGGATTCTTAGGTATTTGAGAGGTACCACAAATCAAACATTTTGGTTTGGTGGTTCAAACGTTGCTCTACAAGGATATGTTGATGCAGATATGGCAGGTGATAGAGATAACAGGAGGAGCACAACAGGGTATGTGTTTACTGTAGGTGGAACCACTGTCAGTTGGGTCTCGAAAATCCAAAGGGTTGTTGCACTTTCAACCATAGAAGCAGAGTATGTTGTAGCTACAGAGGCTAGTTAAGAAATGATTTGGCTACAAAGGTTTCTAGATGAATTGGGTAAGAAACAGGAGTTGGGCAGGTTATAAAGTGACAGTCAGAGTGCCATACATCTTGCAAAGAACTCTGCATTTCATTCCAAGACTAAGCATATACAGCTCAAGTACCATTTCATACGGTTAGTGTTCGAAGATGGATAGTTGAAGCTGGAAAAGATACACACTAGCTAGAATCCTGCAGATATGTTAACAATAGTTGTAACCAGGGAGAAACTGAGAATCTGCTCAGTTTCAATTGGTCTTCAAGTATGATGAAGAAGATGGAAACAATATGATGAAGAAGACGAGAAACAACTAGATCCAAAGTAGAGTCATTGTCCAACAAATGAAGCAGCAGTGGAGTTGCTATAATTAGTCTCCAAGTGGGAGATTGTTGGGTGTAGAGCCTGATTATCTTTTGTATTCAAAGGTATCGCCACATTGGACCCTAGTTCGAAATGTGCCCATAAAATATTCGCTGCAGGGGGGGTCTAGGGGGGGCGGCTGCGACTTTTTGGGAGCCCCCTCCTGGCGGGGGGTTTCGGGGGCAGCGCCCCCGAAGCTAAGAATAGATGTAAAATTGCCTTGTAAAATGTTGTAATTTCGTAGTCAATCTGGGCCGTTCATTAGGCGGAGATTTGACGATTGAAGTTATGTTTAATTTAGGGTTTTTTTGCCCTAGAAGGCAACCCCTCGCTATATATGAGGGAATTGTATTGCGTCTATGTAGATCTGTATTCTGAGTGAGGAAGAGAGAGGAGATTGAGAGCGAAGAGGGAGTTACAACGGATTTGCTGTAGGTTGTATCTCTTCAGTTTGTTGGATAATATAAAAATAAGGACTGACTGTTTCTCCGTAGATGTAGCCCAAACTGGGTGAACCACATATATCTGTGTCTATCTTGTTTTATGCGTTTTCTGTGTTTATATTTCTGCAATATTTTATGTGTTCCATTGCTCTATAATATATAATTTTCTAACACAAGTCGACCCTCCTTGGACAAGTCGGCCTATGTGGCACCTATTCGACCCTCTTGAATAGCTATATATAAGGGTTAATTCGACCTCTTGGAAGACAATTCAGATCATCACATCAAGCATCAATTTTTGCATCTAATCAAGAAGAAAGAGCGTTGAAGTCAAAGGAGAGAGAAAAAAATCGAGTTTTCTGCCTTGCTTTTGTTCATATGTGCGAAAATTCTGTGGTATCTTTGAGGTAATTACAAGGATGAAATTTGGCCTCCACTGCAAGACCGAAAATTTTGATTTTTACCTGAGTTCAGAAGATTTGACCAATGTTGACTTTCATTGACTTTGACTTGTTGGAGGAGACTTGGAGGACGGTTGACTTGGAATCTTTGTGACACTTTTGGTCTTGGTCTTGGGTCTTGGATATCACATTTTGATCTGATTCTATAAGAGGAGGATTGTTGGGTTTTCCCCCTTGTGGGGTTTTGCCTTGGCTTGGAGCCTAATTTTGGTGTCTTCTGTCTCTTGGTGATTGTTACCTATCAAAAGTGGGTGATCCCATAGGAGAAATTTTCTCCTAGATTTGTCTTTAGCTGGCAGCTAGTAGCCCCTGACAGCCACCAGTGTAGCCGATATATTGTGCCAGTTGATCTCTTCTCCTTGAGCCAGTCATATGTCCCCTCACCCATCTGTTGAGAGCGCATGTTTGAGGGTGGGCCATCCAAGTCCTAAAGATATTTTTTTCATTGTGCAGTGGAGTGTTTATGCTTGTTTTTCCTTGGGCACTTTTGGGCATGGATTATTGGGTGACTTGGAAGAAGGAAGGGTTTGACTGTAGTCTTGTTCCCTCACCTTAAATGGAGGGTTCATCCTCAATCCTAGTCCCTTGGGATCTACCCTATTGGGTCATAGCTTTAAGAATTGGAAAACCCCAATTTTGGTAGCATGGTCCTGTTTTCCCATTTCACGTTTTTCATTCCCCTCTACACATGACAAGCCCTATTTCATCATATTCCCTCTTTGGGTCCACAAGGCTCTGGTACACCCCCTCCCCTTGTCCACATGTTTGGGTCAAGCCTGTAAATGTTGCTTCGGAGGTTGATGCAGCTAAAAAAGAAAAATTAAAAGAATATCATGGTCACAATAAAAAGAAAATATCATAAAATGCAAAAGATGGTTGGGACATTATATTAGCATGTGGGAAAAAGTCAAACATGAGCTCTAGCCCTTCATTATGGCCATCACCCTAGTTCCTAGGGCCCCATGAGTGCACCCACATCATTAAGGAACCCATGCATGTCCCAACCCTTGGTGGGTGATGAACTATCCCACCTTAAGGGGGTAATCACTTCTTATATCATACACAACATGCTCTTATCTCTTGGAGCCTCGAGCAGTATAATAAAGAAAAAATAAAAAAAGGCAAAAGGAAAATGAAGAAGGGTGGAAAAACAAGGCTGGGGTAACTTATGTATCACAATTGCTTCTTCTTGCATATATACACCCAAGTATGCATACATCCCTCATCATTACCACCTTTAAACCCATGGCATTTGGCGTTGAGACCCCTGTGTCCCTATCCACCTCATCACTATTCATATGGCCCCTATCACTTGAAGGATGTACCTTGGACCTATCTTTCCCCTTAGGGGCTAGGAACACTGTCATGTCCCCTTTTTTATTTTTCTTTATAGTACAACCGGGGTGGATTTCCAGGGCACAGGATGGCCTGGTCATGGGAGCAAGTTTATATCATCAGGGGTTGCAAGGGAGTTTTGAGGAGATTTTATGGGTTTCGATGACATTCTCTTGGCATATTCTATCATCCACACAACTTGCCTTTCGTTTCATTTCAATTTGACAACTTTCGGAAAATGGGGTTATTATTGAGCTTGACTTAATTAATTTCGCTTGAGGTGCCATTTTTAGAGAAATATATGATGGTACCTCAGTATAATAGCTCGTTCGAACCAGAATGAGAATATCTACAAGATATGATGCTCAAAAGTAACTTCCAGTGGCCTAAGCGAGTATGGTAGGAGATTTACTATTTTCCCTGATTAAAAATGGCTTTAATTAGTCATTTAATTAAGGAAAAACAATTAATTGGAGGAAAAAGGCCAAAAGTGACTTAAGTGAAATAAAATAAAACTAGAAGTCACTTACGATTAAATCAATGGAGGAGCTTCTAGAATAATAATAAAATAATAAAATAAGATGCTTTTAGAGGCTTGGAGATCTATCCATCAGATCTATAAAGGAGCAGGAAATCATTTGGAGATATCTTGGTTTGGAGCTTTGTCTTTGGTATAGATTGGAGAATTCAGTTCTCTACTATAGTAGCTTGAGGATGAAAACCCTCGGGTGATTCAGCGAGAGTATGCGAGAAACTAGCTCTCTCCCTTGGTGAATCCACGCAGGATTCACAAGTTCCAACATATTGATTGGTCAGTTCAGTTTTGGAGGCCCAATACAATAATGAAGCAAATTTATTTTGGTGGCCATTCTCTCAGCCATTTCCAGTTTTATATGTACTCTTTTATTTAATATAATAAAGTTGAATTCTTCTACATATTTGTCTTGTTTATTCTTCAGTTACAGAATATATTTCTAGTTTGCCATTGATTTTGTGGTTCAAAATTGTGCTCATGGTTTATTTAAATTGATGACTAAATTTTCTGAAGCAATTTCTCCAAAAATTAAATTTGGAACATTACAAAAACCTAATAGGGTTGTTTATTAGCCACTCCTAACTAGGTAGGTAACACCATTACATGTTCAAAGCCCCAAATTTGAAAGGGAAGCCCATTATAAAGCATCATTTGTGCCCTTGATTAATGTGTGATTAACAAGCTTGGTTCACTAGATGCACTAATGAATTATTGTACCTAAAGGTGAGAAAGTGCATTGGATCTTATATGTAATTGGCAGGTGGTTTCATCATGGTTTGGACAACTTAACTAAGGCCCAAGCCACCATAAGGTCATATTGACACTTGGAGGGGATGCGAGCCATGGGACTCCAACATGTGTATTAGCATCATTCCATGCCATGGGCACCTTCCAGAGTTTGTTCTTTGCCCCACATTATTCGCGAGATGATGCACTTGGATCAGTGTGACCTAGCCATCTTATCATGATCATGGCAGTTGATCCATGGCCTAGAGGCAAGCACCATCATCAAAAACCTCATTTGGAACAGTCTATAGGCTTATTTTTTCATTGAGAGACCCATGAGACCATCAATTGTGCCCCAAGCCCACTTGGGGACCCACATGATGACTTACATAAAGATTAAGGGGCCATCCCCTTGTCCATCATTCATGGATCCCTCTCTCTCATCTTGGCACCTAGAGGACTCAACGGGGCCCTCCAACGACCCTTCATCATGATGTCATCATTTCGTCTCACTTATGCATAGCCTTTTCATAAGTTGTATTAACTACTTGGTGGGCTTGTTATCAGGACTTGTATCTAGCACATTATTTTATAATTTTTGGGGCATGCTTGATTGAATTAGGAGAGACTCATAAATAAATATGAGTCTCATTTGTGAGAACTCATCACCATCACTCTGATCTCTCTCTTGTAAAAGACTTCACACTTTTTCTCTTGAATGTTAGTGGAGATTCTATTGAAGAATTTCAATATCTTTGGAAGCTAGAATTTCAACCTTCTTTGGAGCTACTTCATGATTTGTCGTTGGATATATCTTATTGTCATCTTGTAAGTGCTTTTTTGTTAAATATATTCTCTTGAATAATGTGTAATGTATTGAATTGGTACAACTAGTTAATGTTGTTGTGCCCTAATTTATTGAATATCATTGTAAAAGGCTATTTAGTTGGCAATTGTATATGTTACTCATTGCATGACAATGGATGAATTTTCCTAGTGGATGAAATCTTGTTTTCTTTCCATGAAAATCCATAAATCTTGGGTGGGTAATTGTTAAAGATTGGTTGCTAGGGCATCATTCTTTAGCCTCCTTAAGGATGATTTTGGCAAATTTTGAATCATGTTAGACTCCATAGCCTGAGGGACTAGGCACTGGTCCATGAAGTTTGGTGATCATCTCTCTTTCTCTCCTACTTTTCTTTCCTCCAAAATTTCGGCCCCTCTTTCCTTAGATGTCTATCTAGGGCATCTAGTGAAATTCTTTAGACAAGGAATTTTCAAATTCTGTTTGGATTGAAGTCTTCCTTTGTGTCTCCTCTAGAGGATCTCAATTTTTTGTGGAATTCCCACAGTTATTTCTCCATTAATTTGTGTATCCTAGGTGTCCCCTAGAAGGGATATCTAGTTAGTTTTCCTTGGATAAGGTGGCCTTCTTGAGAGTCATGTGATCCTTGCATTCGATAGAATAAATCACAATAGACCCTTTTGTCCCTCTTACCTTGACCTAGTAAATACCTTGGAGGAATTTCGTTTATGATTAATTCAAAAACTCTAGGTCTAGCGTAAGTTCTCAGTGGTCTTTCAAGAGGAGAGAAGAACCTGTTACCACACAATCTAGTAGGGGTCCTAGGAGGGATTCCAAAGAGACTACTACTAGTGTTGATTTGGGGTAGCATCAGATGTGATCTAAGCCTCAAATTTTGCAGGGAGGCTTGGGCACAGGTATTCCAAAGAACCTGGAAAGCGTTTTGGAAAATTCCACCTAGAAGTGATTTTATTGAAATAATTAATATTTTTAATGGGTTTCCTAAGTCTAAACTTAGGAAAATTAAAATATTAATGGGTATTAATCTAATCAGGGGTGAAACTTCTAGAAAAAGCCATGGATCAAGCCAAAACGATCTGAGCCTTTGATTATGTTATAATCTAGGTCGTTGGTTGTCCAACATGAAGATATAAGAAGGGGTTTGAGGGTCATTTGGATAACACACAAAGAGATTGAGAAAATTGATGATATGAGGTGAGAAGTTCTCAGGAGGAAAATCGATTGAGGAGATCTTGCAGCAGAGGGCAGTGAGAATCCAGGAGAAGGAATTTCCGGAGAGTACCAGGCACAGAGAGAACAGAAAGATGTCCAGAGGAAGATTGACGTTGGCCTACGCAGTGTTGATGCAGATGCAGCGCAATCATTGAGGGGAAATCGAGTTCCTGCTAAGGGAAGTCGAAGTTCAGTTGCCGGAAGCCAGGGGGTGAGTCTGGGAGGCAGAAAGTCGATTTCTCAGCCAGTAGAGGATCTAGAGGAGAGGCAGCGTAAAGCCTAGGAGGGATGATGCAGAAGCTGGCTAGGGTGACGCAGTTCTGCGCAGAGGCCACGCAAAGGGTGACATAGAGCCTCCAGAGTAGGAGGATCAGTCACTGATTCTCCAGTGACAAGGTGAGATCATTTCACCAGTCTTTTGTTCAGTATTCTCTCTATATCAGATTGATAGTTGAGCATCCTAAGAATTGTACTTAGAATTTTTTCCTGCATAATAATAAACCCTCAGAGCTACTGCACTGGTTTTCCCGCATTGGGTTTTTCCGGGGGACTATTTGTCCAAAACAGTGTTGCAGGAAATGTCTCCCCCCCCGACGGATCAAAAGCCCGATTCGCGATCCATACGGATCCGTGGGTGGTACGCCCTTCGAAACGCGTTTCAGTTTTTTCGAAATGCAGATTGAGTTGAAAAATGCCGTTCCTGCCATTTTGGAACCTTTTGGCCCAATCCACATTTCGGTTTTTCCTGAAACGCGTTTTGGTTTTTTCCGATCTGCGTTTCGGTTTTTTGGATCTGTGTTTCGATTTTTTGGAAATGCGTTTCGGTTTTTTCTGAAACGCATTTCGTATGGAGATAATTGAGCAACTATATGCTTAGGACTGGTCCATTTGGGAGCATGCATGCAATTAGCGATTCTAGGATGATGATGATCGAGTTGAGATGCCACGCCCATCTGGTCCCTTGGTTCCTAGGTTCCATGGTTCAACACCAACAACAGGGGGTTCGTCTTCATCAGTTTCAGTGCCACAACTTCCACATGCACTATCTTCTTCATTGCCACCACATGGAGGCCCACCGCCACGTTCTCTTCGTGGTGGAAGGAGGAGAGATTAATAGATATATTCACAATTTACTACTTTTGTCATAGATTAATCATTAGACTTGTAGGCTTGTGAATTTGAACCTTTTTGTCTTGGCGTGACTAAGTGACCTATTTTGTAAACATTATTATTTGAATTTTGGACATGACAAATGTTGACAGTTGCTCACTTGCTAGATAAATCATAATATGCTCTATGTTTTATGTTCTATAATATGCCTAAACGTTTTATGTTTTATAATATGCTTAAAAATTTGATGTATGTTTGTAGTTGCTAGAATATAGATGGTTGATGCTCGAATAATTAATCATTGATGTACATACTAGTAACTACAGTGGAATCATGGATGCCATATCTATCTTTATTTATGCAAAAATATGCATGTTTTCATGTCTTCTACAACTAATTTGATATTTGGGATGTTTATTTTGAATATAAATGCAAAAAAATTTATATATATAATATTATATATATACATATATATAAATATATAATATATATATAAGATAGATATATATAAATAGATAGCAAACGCTTTGCTTCCTAGATTTTTGGAAAATGACGCTTCTGCGTCCCCACTTCCAAAAAACGTCCCCGTTCGGTCCTCGCTTCGTGCAACATTGGTCCAAAAATAACTGTGTCCTATGTGTTGTATTTTTCTTTCTTGCTTAGTATTTTGTTTCTGCATATATGTAAATTAAGTGAAGGCTGCAGAAGTATTTGCTTCGAAATTTACTGTAGAATACAGTAAATAACTTGCATGATTTCAACAAGTAGGAGAAGTAACATCAGTTTGCTGCAGTAGGGATTCCAGCTTAGGAATTTTCACATGGTATCAGAGCTAGTGCAGGAGAAACAAGAAGAGCAGAACCAAAAACTCCAACACTAAGCCGAAGGGGAAATCGAAAATCTACAGGAGGTAGTAAGTCTAAACCCCAAATGGCTTGCGCAATTCTAGTCGGAGGGTCGAAAATTCGAGGTAGCCTCTCTCCAAGTGAGTTGACGGAGAGAAATAGCTTCCAGTTCGAATTTTGTCGTGGCAAAGGGAGCAATGCTGAGCCTCAGCGTGAGGAGCAGTTGGTGGATGCAAATTTTTTAGTGGGCAGCTTTGCCGGACTGAAAAGACGTCAGAAGAAAGAAGCAACAGAGCTTAGTGAGGGAATACTTCCTCAATGATTTCTTGCCAAGGAAATCAACATTTCTCAATTGCTGAGCAACACAGGAGCAACAGCGTACCAGCTCCATCAGGGAGTGCGTAAGTCAACCTAGGAGCTACGAAGTAGGGAGAAAGAGGGAGTTGTTCGACAGTTTTCGGAGGAGATGGCAACTAGTGGCTTGAGGGATCAGGACAGGTTGGACAAGGCTTCCAACTATGCCATCTAGAAGGCTAGGATGACTTTCCTTCTAGATGAGCATGCCCTCAAGATGTATGTTGATAATGTGGTAGCTGTCCTGGTGGATGCAAATTTGCTGAAGAAGTACAGAGCTGAGATGGCTAAGCAAAGAGGATGATCTTGGATGGAGTCAAGGATCACGTGGTGTGCCATGTTGCAAGCAAAGGGACCACTAAGGAGATGTGGGATGCCTTGGCCACATTGTATAAGGGATCTTCCAAGCAGTGGAAGATGTACTTAGAGCAGAAGTTGAGATCTGCTCAGATGCAAAAGGGGGAGTGTGTGGATTTGTTCCTCACGAAACCAATGTTTTAAAACTTCGACTTTGACTTGGAAACGACAGAGGGTCAACTTCCACTCTGACTCTGACTCAGTATCGACTAAGTCGGTTTGATTTCAATGACTCAGTGGTTGTAAAAAATACATTAGATATTTATTTTTTATTATTATTAAAAAAACATAATTTTAAATATTTTCACTAATGTTTCCAAACACAAAGCTTTAAAATATAGATAGAAGACAACATTTGATCAAAGTAGGCTCATGAATATATCCATTATATCAGAATGGCACCCAGTGCACTATCTAATACATACATGATGATGATATAGAGATCAAAACAAAAACACATAACCAAGGAGGCTAGAAATGGCCTCTACAACAAAAGTAAACTATGAAACATCACTAGTAACCACTAACTAGTACTACTAGCCACTGCTAGAGGAGCCAACATCATCTGGCTCAACCTATGAATTAGAGTCAGACAAGGAAACCCATGGCTCCTCCTCATCATCTCCAACTGCAACTGTAGTAGTGGTAGCACTAGCAGACTGTGTAGCAGTTGCATGCTGAGATAGACGAGATATGTGCTTCCGTTGTGGCTGAGCAGAGGAAGTGCCTGCAACTGGAGGACTTGGGGTTGGGCCTGAGGCTGGCACAAGTGAATCTGCATTCAACTGAACATTTTGTTCAAGTGATGCCACCGCCTGTAAATCCAAATCAAGATCCTCATCAGAATCAAACTCTGCTGGATGACTCCCCACTACCCAATCTGATGTTGGATCAATATCTTCCAACACAATGGGATTTGAATTAGGTCTTTTGTTCAACAATTGGTTGCGTTTGAGCAGGAGGTTGTATTGGACATAGACTAGATCATTTAATCGTATTTGATCCAAACGGTTTCTCTTCTTCGTGTGAATCCTCTCAAAGATAGACTAATTGCGCTCACACCTAGTAGCACTGCAAGTTTGACTCAAAATACAAATTGCAAACTTCTGCAATTGAGGACAATGGCTACCGAAAGCCTCCCACCATTGTGGTGCAAAAAACATAGTAGTGTGATGAGTTAGCTCAAGTTTCAAGTTTCAACAAATTATATCCAACTTTCAAATTATAAACAATTTAACAAAATAAGTATTAAGAATTTGAAAATTGAAATTTTTGTTTAGTTGGCTCATTTGCTTCCCTTGCAATCTTTGCTAGGTTCTTCCCAAAGGTACCTTTGGCTTTGCTGAAGGTTGTGATCTGTCGGTGTATCGCCAGCTGATCACAATCCAATGGGATCATGCGATCAATGTAGTCAATCAATCCCTCTCTAACCTCCCCACTCAAAGCTCCTGCTGCTAGAGCTTTATAATGATACCGTGGGTTCAAAAAATACCCAGCTGCATGTATAAGGCGATGGAGTTGATTGTTCCATCTTTCATCAATGATTTCCCAAATGGGCCCATACTTAGCCACTCTATTCTTGTATGCCCTCTTTATTTGCTCTTTTTCTTGATCCATAGCCTCATAAATGAAGCCTATAGCCAATCTTTCCCCATCCACCAACCGCAACACCCTAACCAGTGGCTTAACAACCTTCACAATCTCTGTTGCCTTTCTCCAAAATATTTCTTCATTGACTTTCTTTTTCAATTCTTTGCCTTCTTGTTTGAGAGACCACTAGCTTTGATTCCATTCATCACTGGAAAACATCTTTTGCAAGTTTCTATGTTGTAAAAGCATAGATTGCAATGTCAAAAAATGAGTTGCAAATTTAGTGATGGCAGGCCTGATAATATCCTTGCCCCCTGTGTGTCTCCTCATCAGGTTCAAAATCCATGAATGATTGTAGATAAATTTTGTTATGCTTTTGGCATGATCTACAATGTTTTTGACCCAATCTAATTTTCCAATATCCTCAAGCACAAGGTCTATGCAAGTGCAACACATGGGGTCAAAAAGATGGTTTTGTGTTTTTCCTCTAACAGTTTACCAATAAGAACATAGTAGAGGCATTATCTGTGATGCCTTGAACAACATTAGCCACCCCCACCTCCTCAACAACCTCATCCAATAGCTGAAACAACAATTGTCCATCTTTCACCTTATCAGATGCATCAACTGATTTTAGAAACATGGTTCGCAAAAGATAAGAAAGTTTATGATGGTACGGTTCCTTTGATCAGTCCATGCATCTGACATGATGGTACATCCTGTTTTTGCCCATGAGTTTTTGAAATCTTTCAAATACTCATTAATGGAGGAAATTTCTTTCTGCAAATGATACCCCCTTAATTCATGCATAGTAGGGCCTTTGAAGCCTTTTCCAGCAGCAAATATGGCATCAAACATAGGCTCATAATATGATGAACGGAAGCATTGAAGGGGATATCAACATCATACCACCATTTAGATATGTAATCACAAGCATTCTCCCTCAATTCTTTCTTCCAATGGTCATCTAAAGTGGGCTACAAAGTTCTACTAGCTTTAGGACCATGTGCGTTTGATGGAGAGGAGGGTGTGACAATGAAATAACTTTTGGTATTCATGTCACCCTTCTTTTTCATTTTACCCTTACCCTTTTCTTGAATAGACTCCAAAGAGGGAGGAACATAGCGGAAGGGGTTGGATGCATCAGTACAAGGGATAGAAGAAGAACCCTCAAAATCAAAATGGGGGTTGGTAGCAATCATTTTTGTATACTCCTCTTCCTCCCAATTTCAGCCTCTATTTCTTTTTGCCTAGCTTTTTCTTCTTGAAACTTCTCAAAACTATTTAACAAATCCTTCCTAATCTCCGCAATTTGTGGTGATTCACATGGAATAATATGGCCTCTAATCCCTGCCAAGTGTTGTTGCAGCCTATTAATGCCCCCAGGACCCTCCTTAATTTTTCTATGGTAAAATTTGCAATGCTTTTGATTATCAACCATTTCAGCATATGCCCAAGCAACGTCTTTCACTCTAGGAGCCATTTTTTGCCTTGGAAATGAAAGGAAAAATTCTAAAAATGAAAACAAAAAAATAGCATTGCTTCAATGTTCATTTCTTTCACAAAAAACACTCTTTTCAATTTCCAGATTTGCACAAAAAATAAATAAGCAGAAACAAATTTTTAGAAGTGAAAGCAGACTGCATTTTTGCCGTTTTTGCTTAAGTATTATAGTTTTAGTCAACTTCTTTCTGTTCTCTTCACATGTCCTTTATGGTTTTATGAATATACATAACTTAGATGTATTTTTCTTGGTAGGTGCATCAAACACTTCATAGTTGGTTTTTCTTACATTATAATTGGTCTTTTAATGAGATTAACTACTTTTTGGTTAGATAAGAACACTAATGTAATTTCAATTTCTTGAAGCATTTGACTCAACATAGTTATTGGGCATCTTCATCTTGAATTCCAGCCAACTATTATTATACCTGCCCCAACAGATATTAGGCATTGAGTTTATACTGACTTTGAATTAATTTGGTCAAAGATAAAACAAATATTTGTCTATTTACTAAAGTGTAACTCCAATATTTTTTTTTATTATTTTTTGTCATTCATATTTATCTCTTATCTCATTGGTTATTTATTTACAGAACTTAGTGGCCAATACCTAGAAATCTATGTTTGCATTAATGACATTCATTTTTTTCATCATTACATTTTGTACACTATAAAATACGGATCATAAACGTCTCACGCCCAACATACAAATTTTGGATCATAAAGTGCCAATATCCATGTGCTCGAAGCCACATAGTAACCCAGTACAAATTTCAGTGTACTCGAGTGTGTTAGGCATCAGCTCCTTGTACCATTTGTTGTGATTCAGACATTGTAATTTGTATCCCAATTGTGTTACTCATAATTAATTGGTGTGCAGACCACACATTTATTAGGAGTTGGCAATCGTGTAGCTAGTCACATGTTCAAGTAAACGCAAATTATACGAGGCACCCTTGTGACTTTTTTGGTGTTGAAGTTTCTAAGTCTACTTAGTTAGAAACCCTCCATGCACTTTATCTGATTTATTCCTACCTACTTGTTATGTTACTTAACAAGTTATTTACAATGTAAATACTAAAATAAACACTAGTGCATGCTCAACATATTACAGATCAACAACTAAAGGAAACAGAAACATTCACATCATATGACACCATTATTTTTGGACCAATGTCCCTGGAAAAACCCAATGTGGGAAAACCGGTGCAACCTTCTGAGGGTTTTCTTATTAAGGAATATCAGAGTACAATCTAGATGCAGAAACTGGCCTACCCAACAGAGAATTTCCTTGGCAGTAATACCTCTCAGTTTTTGACAAATCTCCTGGCTGAAACCTCGGATAATCCTTCCGGCAGCTCCTCAACACCAATTTGTCCGAGAAACCCCAGCGTCAGCCTCTCTCTGGATTGTGTCAACCCCTTTGCCCAGTGTTGGCCTTGCGTCACCTTGGATGGGTCTACGTCAGCCTTAGGAGGCCCTGCGTTAGCCCTCTGGCCCTCTGCGTCAGCAACGCTGGCCTCTCTGAGGCTCTGCGTAGCTCCCGACTGCCTCTGCGTCAGCAACGCTGGCCTCTCTGAGGCTCTGCGTAGCTCCCGACTGCCTCTGCGTGAGCCTTGGCTGGCTTTGCGTCACTCTCCCCGGCTACTGCGCTGCTGTCCGACACTATCTCTGCCTCTCTGTTTCTCTGTACTCAATGCCCCTCAGCTGCAACTCTCAATCACTAATTCTATCTCTCTTGGCAAACCCCGCTCTAGAGAATAGAATGACTGATCACTCTGGTCTACTCTCCAAGTGACCCTCAAGCCTCCTTTTATACTTTTCCTGTTGACATATCAACGGCTGAGATTAAGTCCCTAATCAACGGCTAAGATTAGATCTGGCTTGACCCATGTCTTTTGGACCATTCTAACACATTTTCATATTAATCCACATTAATATTTTAATTTCCCTAAGTTTAGACTTAGGGACTCCATTAAAAATATTAATTATTTTAATATCTCTTGAACTGTTTAGAATCTGCCCAAACCCTTTCTGGGTATTGGAGATCTCATGTGCCCCAACCTCTCCACCAAATTTCGTGGCTAGAGCACATTTGATGCTATCCCAAATCAACATTTGGGATGGAGAGGCTCGATGGACTTACCATAGGTCTAGGACCTCCATTTCGCTTGTCTTTCTTTTGGACAAGGCATGCGTTCCTGCAACCACTAAATTTGTGAGGCGGGTGTAATTAAGCCAATTTGGTCACAAATTAATATTAGTTTTTACATAATTTCCATGAACACCATTTCATTTAAATTTCTGACTATTGTAGCAAAATGATAGATATAATTTAAATTTTACTAATGGAAAACAATGTTCAGATTGTGGGTGACGTGTTTCAAGAATCTACCCAGGTTTTATTTTAAAGGAGTTAAATAAAATTTAAATTTTATATTAAACCAAAAATGGGTTCAATTCAAGCCACTGGGAAATTAAAAAGGAAGCAATATTTTCCTCTTGGATATGGTGTATATGTGCAACCACGCCATTTATTTGAAAATCGTACAAATTTAAAACATAATTTAATTATAAACTTTAAAATTTAAGATTATAAACTTTCTTTACAGGACCAAATCTTTTTAAACACATTATTATCAAAACTTTAATATAACATTAATGATAAATTTATAATTCATTTATGTAGGTCAAACATGTTGGAAAAATGGGATGAGAGATTATATTTACAATAAATTATATTGTTAATTAAACAATATTATCACCACTTCACAAGTCAGTTTTAAATATTTATGAGAAAAAATGGGAAGGTTGTAGAATACATCACCCTTCTTGAAAGGGTGGCATGAGGAAATTTTTCTCACCCTTCTTGAAAGGGTGACATGAGGAAATTTTTCTGTATCACCCTTCTTGTGAATAAGCTATCTCTATGAAAGGGTGATATGAGGAAACTTTTCTGTATTGTTTGTGCTTCCTTGTTGATGGAGCTTTTCTTGTATGATCGTAATAATCTAGATACAGATGCTATTATGTGATCATTTTTTTTGCAATTTCATTATATTTGAAAATATTGTTCATTGTTCGATGTGATCTAAATTCCATGGTTGTTAACATTTCTATCTTTCCACTAGTGAATTGTTATCAAGATATGCCCAGTAGCATCAATCTGTGCAATCCCTAAGTAGAAACCAAATGGATGCAAATAATGTGCACACATAATATTGGCCTTGATGGCCATAGTGTAATGTACTCGACTACAAGGAATTGAGGACTCCGTCTTTTAGGAACTTTACTTACCATTTTTTCTTGTGGTACATAGATAGATGATTGGCAATACCTTCACTATGCTTAGGTAAGACCTTAATTTGTTACTACAATCTGTTGTGCAGGGATGGACGAATCAAGTTATTTGGTGCTGATGAGGCTCAAGTATTATTACAGTCTCCCAATCCATCTTCTTGCAAATTTTTGCAGGTTAGCATATATCGTTATTAAGTTTTCAATTCATGAAAATGGTGAAACCGAGCATCTAGTTTGAAATATCAAGTAATATGGTGTGGTCTATAACTTCTATGCAATGGAGGCATCTTTCATCAAATGGATTTAATGGTCATAATGTATTAAAAAAATGAACAAATTAGATTTTGATTGTCTACATAGTCTTCACAAATGATAGAAATCATCGTTTGATATTTTGTTAAGTACTTCTTTCATTTTACTCTTCTTTCACAGTATTCGTTACCTTCATCATTATCGAAAGGAATTCATACGTTAGGTTTTAGTATTTACATCAATGTATGCCTGCACATGTTTTAAATTACTTAAACAGCATTTCATCATTAAACCATCAGAATCTCAATGGATACATCTTAGGAGTTCTGTAAATAATTTGCAGAATTAGTCACTTTGGTCATTTATAACTGTTTGAAATTTGGTTATAGTATCCTGGTCATAGTTGTGGTGCTCTGCCAGTGATGGCCGCCGGTGTGTTCTGTCGTGGTCATAAATGCTGAAGTCATCCAAATCTTGGTCCAACACCAGCTTCAAACATTTTTTTCAGTTGACCAGCCATTTTCCTCTTCTACAATCTATGGCTTTATGGTTTTTGGTGTTGGTGGTAATGGACCTCCACCTCTTCTCCTCATCCTCATTTCGTTGGCCACTTATGCCCTTATATGTTTAATTAATTCTTCTATCTTTGCTGTTGTAGAATATCCCTCTATCCCATGTCCATTTTCATGTGAAATTTGGGTCTTCACTGAGTGTCAGAGCCTTGATAAACCTTTCCACATGTGTTGTACCTCCATTCTTGGGACCTTTCTCCTTTCAAGGCCTGCAACATTGTAACATACCTGGAAAGGAAATAATATTCTGTTGTGATTATCTTTGAAGCTCTTCAGGTGTCCTTAATGGAATCTATTGTAGGTAGATAAGAAGAACCCGTTGGTGATTGAGAAAATGGGAGACATAGAAGACAAAGAAAGAATTGAAGTCTGCTGCCACAGACAAAATTGCCTCCTCAATGCTTCTATTAGTCCCTCATTTCATCCTGTCTCACACAAATACTTCTGTCAGAGTCCTCAATCCTTACTGTTCCAGAACTTTGCTTCAAGATAAAAGCACACAGAAGAGTACAGAAAACAAGGGGGCAAGGCGGTTTTATGCTGATTTTGTTTCTATGTTTAATGAAAGAATGGGTCCTCAACGTTTAGGAGTTTTTTTTCCCTTTCATTTGATTTGTTGGTAGGTATTGTAATGTCATTAGTTTATTAATGTTTGATGGATTGCAAAGTACTTTTACGTCCTCAAATGAAAAAAATAATCTTTTAGACTTTTTAGTAAATCTGCCGGATACAATTTAGTTATATTAATTGTATTGTTAGTTAGTTACCATTGCCACATTTCTATTTTCTTTAGTATTTTCAAGTTATAGTTTTTAAAGTTTGTTTATAGTTGTTCTATTTACTCATAATAGTGCTGCACTCACATTGAACTGAAATACTTCCTTTTGTTTTGTAGTTTCTTGAGAATCAAGGGATTCTTCTAAATTTAACATCTCGAAATGACATTGAGGTAAGTACGCGTCTCATATTGCACACTTAATAAGGTCCCATAACTTGGTGAACTACAAGGACTTTTTTCAATCTATGCATGTGTAGTTACTGTTGCTTCTAATTAAAAAAGGAAAACTAGTTTACAAGGCAAGATATTCACATCTTGGATTTTTCACTGTTTTCTTTTAGTTTTCCACACAATAGGACATGATAATGCTACTTATTGTAGCTTTAATTCTCAACTTGGAAGCAGTTAATACGTTGGTTTATTACTTTTCAACTTGGCTGTTTGTCTAGATCTAAAATGTATATACATTTTAAAGGTTCTTCCTTTTAAAAGGTTTTGTGACCATTTTCAAACCATGCTCATAAATGTCAAATTAAATACAAGAAGAAGTAGGCATATAGTAAAAGGATGATGAAAGAAAGAGTGTGTTAAAATTTATAATCAGTGTTAAGTAAACAAAATTGAGAAATAAAATTTACATAGGTTACCTGCACTTTTGCTAGTTCTAGAAAAACACCATTACCAACCTAACAAGAATGCTGATTCTAGAATCAAGTATATTAGATGGTGGCATTTTTACATTTTCCTGAAAAAAATAAAAAATATTAAAAAAATGATTATATAATTTAAATTCTTATATTTTAAATTTTTAAAATTAAGTAATTTGACAATAATAAA
>APFE030114224.1:7570-58127 GCA_000404065.3 Pinus taeda | reverse complement strand
TGGCAAATAGAAATAGAAAATATAAAACAACTATAGGTATACAAGCCTCAAGGCAATAGGTAGTCATCAATCCTCAGAGTCATCATCAGAATCAACATCAATGTCCTCATCATCATGGTCACCACTGCTCTCCTCTGCATCCTCCTCCTCCCCTATATCCATAGTTGCCTCTGCATTTGCTGGTGTGGAGGATGACCCCTCTAAGTCATCAAATTTAATAGGCTCTAGCACTAGATCATTGAGATCCATGTTGGCCAATACCAACTCAACACTGTTGTCCAGACCCATATCATCAGGAAAGACATCCCACATCTTTGTCTTTCCCCTCAACCACTCTTCCCTCTGCCTGTAAATAAGATGAAGGTTGGTGTGCACATACACCATTCTTTCTGCCCTGGACTGCTCAAGCCTACTCTTCTTCGCACGATACAAATTCCCATATGTGCTCCAATTCCTCTCGCAACAAGAGGATGAAGTCGCTTGAGAGAGGAGCCTCATGGCTAACTGTTGAAGAGGAGGGCTTGTTTCCCCATGATTTGCCCACCAAGAATAGGGCTTCTTAGCCCCACTGTCTCTAATCACATCATATCCTGCAAATCAACCAGTTCCAGTGGAAAACTCTGTAAAGGCATCCTCCACCTCATCAAGCAATGCACTATCCTAAAAAACCCGCTTGAATGCCTCTTTCCTCCCCTGTGATATTTCACCATCCATGTTAGGAAGGAATCTGCGGGAAGGTCCACCATTCAGCTACTCATGGCTGTAGTATTTTGGTTTCAATGAGTGAGCCAAACAATGTAAAGGTGTACAATTCTTGTCCCATCTGTTGACAAGAATATCCTGTATAGTATCACAGAAGGCCTCTGGTGATGTCTCATACTCGGGACACTCATTCTGTAAAATAATGCTCCTCACAGACTCAATCATGGAATCCCATCCCTCATAAATCTCTCCTAGGATGGGTTTGTCTGTATCTGCAAATCGAAACAAAGAAATGATAGGGTCCATGATCCGAATAATTAGATCTGCCCTCTCCCACCAAGCATCATCTAGCACTGTGTCCTTCACTCTTTTAGAGGCTACCTGATCTGTCTTTCTCCAAAATGACCAAAACTCAGAAATAACCATGGACCCAAGAGCGGTCTTGACCTCCCTCAACCTCTTCAACATCATGAATGAAGAGGCAAACTGTGCATCAACAATCTTCAACAATAATAGATTGGTGTACTCCTTGTAGATAGTGAGGGCATTTGTATGATTTTGCACAAAGTTACGGATATGTCGTGCATCCTCAATAATGTTACCAATCTAAAGCACATTAGAAGCAATGGATTTTAGTGCTAAATTCAATGAATGGACAATGCAAGGTGTCCAAAACACTTGTGGATATTTAGCTTCCACAATCATGCCAGCAGCCTTGCAAACAGGTGCATTATCTGTAATGATTTGAACACAAGAATCAACACCTACATCTTCAATAACTTTAATAAATAACTCACCAATAGATTGTGCATCCTTGCATTCTCCAAGTGTATCCATTGCTTTCAAGAAAACTGGACCATTCAAGGAAGACACCATGAAGTTGATGATTGGGTGTTGTGCTGGATCTGTCCATCCATTAGAAACAATGCTAACCCTAGATGTTGGCCATGATGCTACAATAGGCTCAAGTATTTTTTGCACCTCTTTTTTTGCCTTCAACAATGTGGTTCTAAGCTTCTTTGAACCAGGAGGCACATACCATGATGGAGACCCATGAGTTAGAGCTCGACACATCCCAATAAATAAAGGTGAGCGTGCAACATTAAATGATATGAAGTTTTGATAGAAAAAGAAGGCAATGGTGAGGTCAAGCTCTTCCAGTTTCTCTTTTGAAAAATCTTGTCCATTGGACCAGGTGTAATTGCTCTTCTTTTTGCTGCTTGTCCCTCAATAGAACTCTCAAATGGAAATTTGGTGGTGCCTTTCCTAAAAAATGGAAGAGGGTCTTCGTTCTTGGTTTTTCTTGATTTTGCAGCCACATTTTCCATACCAATAGTGGACTCCTTTTCCATTTCTTTCCTCTTTTGTAAAGGAACAACTTTACAAGCTCCAATTCCACAACCTGGTAAAGCCCACAAATGGCCTTTCACACGGAAATATGTGCTTTTGAAAGCAATGTGACAAAAGTTGCATCTCCATTGCACATTGCCTCCTCCCTTCCCCTTGGTGCTTGTCCCATCGTCTCCTGTGACATATTTCCATAAGGGATATTTCTCAATGTTGTCTTTAGGTCCTCCTCTTCCCTCAACATTACTTGCAACAGACTCTGATGATATTGGGGGAGGAGGGGCATCTCCAAGGGATATGTTCTTCTCCTTCCTTTGCCCCCTAACTGCTGCCTTTGATTGAGCTATGAATACTGTAAAAAAAATTGAACAAAACATGCACAAATTTGTAAACAAAAAATCATATACAAAATGCGGTAATAGAATAAGAAATGCAAAAAAATGGAGCTGAAATGCACTTACCTGGTGCTTGAATCTCCTTGCCAAACGCTCTACTCCCTTAGCTCCTTGCTCTAAACCCTTAGCTCCTTGCCCATAGCTCAAACTATGTAAAAGTGAATGAGAAATAAGGTGAATGAAAAAAAGAACAACGTGTTTTTAAGTCCGCGGAAGTCACATTTAGGGGATTCGAATCCCAGAATCGGGATTTGATGTGCCCGTATGAGATTCATATGAATCCTATACGGACACGTCGAATCCTGTTCTGGGATTCGAATTCCTGGCAAATCGTATCCGATTCGCAGGATTCAGATTCGACAAGGGATTTGGACGAATCCGATTAATTATATATATATATATATACACACACATACATATACATATACATATACATATACATTAAAAGGGTTAAATTTATTGTTGACGTCAAAATATTTTTTGATGTTAAATTATCAACAAAGCAAAATGGAGTCAATCACTAATGAGAAGGAAATGGAATTTATAGCAAAAGAGAAAGGAGGATTTTTTGTAACTTCATGTAACTATGCTTAAGTGCTTTTTAAAATTAAGGGAACTCTTGCTGGGAATTATATTACTATTTCTATTGCTCCTGCCAAAGGTAACAGTTATATAAGCCTAGAAATTGCTAACCAATTGGTGATTCCAGAGTCAAATATAATCGAAAAATTAAACCTATGGAATGAAAAACAATATGGAATAACCAATTTACAGTGAAACATTAAGGACTATACATTTATATCGCAATTTTTGTTCAATCCTATGGAGCTATCGAGGTGACATAGTTTTGGGTTCACCTTGGATGGAATTACTAGGGTCGTTCATCCTAAATACGAAAAAAATGTTTTTGACATTTTCCTACAAAAGAAGAAAATAACGCTACAAGACATTATATTGAAACCATATTCAGTAACACTAGAAGACATAAAAGCTATCTCAAAGGTAATCCTTCACAAAAGTCAAAAGTCAATGCAAAATATGCAGAAGGAAGTTGACAAGATTATCGTAGACAAAAATGAAGAAGTTTCTCGTCTCAAGGACCACAGTGAAAAATTACTCACTCAAGTTAAGAAACTTAAAAATGATAAGAAATCATTGAAAAACAAATTAGAAGAACTTATCACGAAAGAAGTATCAAAGTCTTTAGACGTAACAATCCAGGGTGAAGAAAAGGAAACAAATACCGATACAGTCAATATCACAACTCAAGAAGTCAAGAAGATGACAAACTAGTTGAAGTAAAAACATATTTAGATGTTGTAGTTCAGAAAATGAAAATTCCAAGTGAAGATTCTATAACCAACTCAATGACATCACTATCTGAAGTAAATCAAGAAATTGCCACATGCATGATAAGGGAAAATTATATCACAAGAATTCCTTATTGACATTTGAATCACAAGAGTAGACATCTCAATCATTTTGCTTATCTGTATCACTCAAAGCAGAAACAACAAATTTATGTTCCAAAGAATACTGATGTTCGCACAATCCAATCTTATGATAACGATTCATCCCAACTATAAAATAATTTCAAAGTTCCACAAAAGATTGATTTAGGATGGTTAGATCCCTTCTCAATTTGACAATTTTGTTTATCACTTAGAGGCTCGTATCATTTTGTATCATCGGTGATGACAACTTGTTAATTTTAGGCAATAATGGTATGTTCTATGCTTTAGAGCAATTTTACTTCAATTTCTTTATTAGCCCAATATCAATATTCAGATTAGCAATCATATCAACATGATAATAAAATGCAGATAGAACATAAACATAAACAACAGAAGACAAGACAAGACAAGAGGACACAAGATGTGGCACCAACTAGGAACAAACCCCAATGTGGGGAAACCGTTGTTCAAATCTTCTTTTTGTCTTCAATAGTTCAGCAGAGAGAGACAGTACAATTTACAAATCTGATAATTTATATAAGCAACAAAAGAGCCCTAACGAGAAAACTTAGCGTTGGTCAACATGGTAGATTTGACCCTCAACAAATCGGTCAACTTTAGTCAACTTTGGCCTCCAAACAACAAGATAAAACAACCCTCAAAACAGTCAAATTCAGCCCAGTCAAAGTTTGGTCAAACAGCCCACTTGTGGTCAACCCTAGCTGCAGTCAACGCTGGTCAACAATCTACGTTAGCCTCTATTTTTGTGCCCAGAAATGTAGCCTGCCCAAATTGAGATAGCCCTCACAAAAACGCAGTCAAAGGAGGTCAACGCATGCTGGTTAATGCTTGGTCAAACTGTCCAGAAATTTTGTCTCTTGAAATTTCGCTCACTTGAAATTTCAGACATGTGGAGAGAGAGAGGCCTAGAAATTCGTACCCAATCAATGAGGAGAGAGAGAGAAGTGTGAAGATGAGTGTGTCCAAATGAGGCTAAGGCATCATGTATTTATAACAAACATTGAGGATGAATAGACGTGACTGTTGGGCTTCTGAACCTACATAAGCTTGTTGGTTGACCTTGACAATTTGTTCATAATCAAAATAAATTCATAACTTCATTTGTACATGTCGGAATTGGATGATCTTTAGATCAATCCTACACCTTTCAGAGAGAGGAATCCAAGAAAAATATCAACTGTCATAAATAAGATAACCCATGTGGAGTTTGGCCCTAGTTGCCAATTTTAACACTCCTTCTCAACTAGGAATAACTCCATCTCCTAATCCATCTGCTAGTCCGTACTATCTTTGCCATCAATGCACTGCTCTACTCTGTTGAAGTATGAAGAAGAAGTGATTGAGAATGTATCATACCATTCTCTACTGACCCGAAGTCAGTCCCAATCAAAGGAGAGTGTGTCATACCACTCTTACTAACTAGAAGTGAGTTCCCATTGATCTCAGACCAATATTGGTCATCCTAGCATAGGGAGTATGGTAGTACATCATGCATCCATCGGTAGTACTATGGTCCCTATCCTCATTTCCCTACTCATTGGCCAGATGAGAGGTACTTCCCATGAGTCCCAGACTGCATGGGTAGGATGTCTCAGTCGGAGAAGGATGAACCACTCATCCTGCCTGCATGGGTAGGATGTCTCAGTCGGAGATGGATGAACCACTCATCCTGCCTACATACAAGGGTTATCTGAGGGGAAGGCTGAACCACTCACCCTATGGTTGCTCATTGCTCGAAGAAGTACCACAAGCCCCCCGGAGCTCCTAGAGCTCAATGTCCATCTCATACAGGACCCTCATAAGAGGATCTCTCCATAACTCCAAGTCGTTCTCAGAAGGCCAAGAACTTGACCTTCCCCAGGGGCTTTGTTAGAATATCGGCGACCTGCTCATTAGTCCCAATGTGATGGAGCCTTATTGCTCCTCGTTGTACCATATCCCAGATAAAGTGGTACCTGATATCTATATGCTTGGAGCGATCATGAAACACGAGATTCTCTGATAAGAGGATCCCACTCTGGTTGTCGCAGAGGATTATGGTGGTATCCAACACATGTCCAAACAACTCACTGAAGAGCTTCCTTAACCAGACAACTTCACAGGAGGCCATACTAGCAGCTATGTATTTGGCCTCGGTGGTGCTCAAGGCAACTGATTTCTGCTTCCTACTCATTCAGGATATCGAAGCAGAACCCAAAGAAAAACAATATCCAGAAGTGCTCTTGCGATCCACCACACTGCCAGCCCAATCAACATCAAAATAACCATGTAGCCTCACATCTCTAGCAGTGTATCTCAGTCCATGAGTGATTTTGCCCCGAAGATATCTCAGAAGATTCTTGGCACCAATCCAATGTATATGATGAGGCTCAACCATATATGGCTCAATGTGTTAATTGCAAAACATATGTCTGGGCGGGAGTTCACTAAGAACATCAGTGCTCCTATGAGTTGACGATACTCAGAAGCATTTCCCAATTCAGGGTCAGCAACACTACCACATAACTTCTTAAAGTTAACTTCCATCATAGTAGTCACATGCTTGCAATCCACTGATCCAGGTGGATGTTGGTGTCCACCCACCTATCCCATTTGGACCCCCACAACTGTCTCTTTCAGTTTTTCAGTTTCCTTAATTATAGCACAGTTTACTATTTTTAGCAGTTTTGCAGGTCCTAAATTTCCGGAGCCGTTTTGAGGCCCTAAACGACGTTTTTTGGGAAATCTACCGCTAGCGATTTTTCTTTCAAAAAATCGTCTTTTCCATCGTAGTCCTCGGAGAGATCTTTCCAATGGGCTATCATGCGCGTCAAACGGAGATAATATGACCAATCCGCGACCCCAGGAAGTTGGCTGTCCAACTCACCCAAACGGGGCCCACAGTTTGGCGTTTCATCTCCTAGGTTTAGGTTTTGGAATGTTAAGGGTTTTCCATTGTTTCTCAACAATAAATAGGCCTTCGAGCCTCATTGTAACACAGTTTAGAGGCATGTAGCCGCCACATCTCTTCTCAGAGATAAACTACCATCGCCCTAGCTGGTTTATTTCCACTTCTGTTTGTAAGCATATTTCAGTATTCTACAGTAATGAAATGAAGTATTATTTCCACTGCATATCTGCCTTTATGGTTATCTCTGTACTTTATTGCGTTCCTATTTAATCCGGATCATCCACCATCCCAAATATTTCCAATATCTTCACAACATATTTTCCTTGAGAGAGGATAATTTCATCGGGATTTTGCCAGACCTCCAACCCTAGGAAATAGTGCATCGGTCCTAGGTCCTCCATCTCAAAGTTAGAGGCCAATTCTTTCTTACATTTGTGAATGAGAGGGTCTGCACTTCCATAAGGTCCATGCTTGATTTTGTAGAGCTACTTAGAGGTGATAACCAATTTGTCCTGGGGTCTAGGGGCCACATCCCAGACATCATTCTTCATAATTGACTCGTATTCTTCATTCATAGCATCCTTCCATATTTGATGCTTCACGACTTTTTCGAATGATGAAGGCTCATTTTGAATGATAGTGCTCATGGAGGTCAAATATCCTTGATACCTATTCGGCTTCTTGCTTTCACAGAAAGTCCCCTTTGGTTCAGTGTGTCTCTCGGCATCTTTGAGAGTCTCTCTAAGCCATGAGGGTCTCATTTTGGAGGAGGAAGGTGCATGAAGAGGAGGATATATAAGATCCATAGGTTCATCAACATCATGCATCATTTTGTCCTCTTTTTAATCTTGATTTCCAGTGTGAGCTTCATTGTCCTTCCTTAGGATAGGATGGTTGTTGATCTTCCTGAGGGTCATATCTTCGTCGAAGGTGACATCATGACTTATCTCAACTTCCTTTTGACCAACCACATAAATTCTATATCCCTTAGATTTTTCACTATAGCCCACAAAGATTCCTTTCTTCCCAGATGCACCCAATTTGCTTCTTTTCTCTTTCGGCACATGAAAATATACGAGACCTCCAAAAATTCTAAAAAGAGAGACATCGGGTTTCTTACCAGTGAACATTTCTTTGAGAGTCTTGGAGTCCAATGCTTGATTAGGGCATCGATTTTGAACACACGCAACAGTATTTGCAGCGTTAGCCCATAGGAACTTCGGAAGGTCTTGAATCTTGATCATGAAGAATGGCACAAACTGTTTCTACAATAGAGCGATTCTTCCTCTCAGCCACACCATTCTGCTCAGGAGTGTATGGCATTGTAGTCTCCCTCTTAATGCCAAATTATCTGCAATAATCTTGAAATTCATTGGATTCTTACTCGGTCCCATTATCAGTCCTCAATATCTTGATTTTCTTCTCGTATTGGTTTTTGATCAAGGCTTTGATGTGTCGAAACTAGGTGAACACTTCATCCTTTTTCTTCAAGAAGTAGATCTAGGTCTTGCAAGAATAATGATCCATACAGGTGAGATAATATAAGTATCCTCCCAAAGATTTTACGGGCATCATACCAGATATGTCAGAGTGGGTCAATTGCAATGTATCTGTGGTCTTGCTATTACTTGAGGGGAATGGTCCCCTTGTAGGTTTTCCTTCGGCACATCTTGTACATACATCTTCATGCTCTACTTTGAACTCGGGCATACCTGTCACCATCTATCTCACATCGGGTAGGGCCTTATAATGAAGATGGGCAAACCTCCGGTGCCATATTGCAGATTGTAGAGATGTGTCGCAAGAGATGGCTCCCAATGGACTTCCTCCAACTTGATACAAAGTGTCAACCCTGAACCTAAGAGTAAAGCATCTTTAAAATTTATTTTCCAAACACGTACCTTTCCATCGATGAACGCCACCTTGAATCCTTTGTCCTCCATGGCTGAAATGGACACCAGGTTCTTCTTGAGATCAGGTACATATAGTATTTCTTGCAAATGAATAGTGCTACCTTGATTCAATTGAAGGGTAACATTCCCTATTCCCTTCACTGGATAGTTGGCATCGTCTCCAAGGATGATCTCCAAGTTTGTCTCCTTTTCTATCAGATTAGAGAGGGCTTCCTTGTATCTAGTGAAGTGCCTTGAGGCACCACTATCAATCAGCCAATTTCCCAAAGTGTCCGGAGGAGAGGCAGTGGAGAGGGCCGATATAAGATAGTACTCTTTTTGCTTATTGTTAACAACATTTGATTCTTCATACCTGGAGTTCCTTGATTTCTTGGAGGGTCGACCATTTCCTTGATGTCCCACATCCCTTTTTCCTTTGCCATTCCTTTAATCCTTGTTGTTGAAGTTGCCCCTGGAATGATTGTGATCATCATCATGCGATGTGTCCCTTCTATTTGGACAGTTCCTTGCATAGTGGCCAAAGTTATTGCAAAAAAAGTACCTGCCCTTCCTTCCTCCCTTAGATCCAGGCTTTCCATGGAAATGACCTTTAGACCTTGCATTATTTCTCCTTTTAGCATGAGCGGAGAATGCAGTGGGGTTGCTTCTATTAGAAAGCATTTCTTGCTCCACCATTCTTGTTTCTTCTTGAATGCATCTCAACATCAATTCTTCAGACCCTGGAATTCGATCATTGTTGAGGACGTCTTTCTAAATACATTCCACTCAGGTGGGAGTCCTCCAAGGGTGGTGAGAGCAAGTTCCCTATTAGGAATGACTTCTCCAATCGAGAGTAGATCATTCTTGATCTCAGTAATCCTCAAAAAATAGGATTTAATATCCTTGTCCTTGCCCTTCTTAATATCCTTCAACTTATACTTGAGAAATAGAATTTGATTAGCATTACTAACCTTGAACATGTCGACCACGCTGTTGTAGATCTCCTTGGAGGTCTTCAATTCGAAGATGTAGGCCACTAGATGCTTGTCAATGGAATCCCTAATAATCTTCTTTGCTTTGACTTCAGCCCTATTGTGATTGGTCTTCGCAGCAACTAGTGCATTTGAAGGAGGCTCAGGGATTTTACCCTGCACATAGTCCATCACTTCTTTTTCTTCCAAGGTCAAATCAAGAGACATCTTTCATCCATGATAGTCAGATTGATCATGGAGCTTGTCTTCAGCCGGAAAATAGGGTGAGGAACCCATTGAACCTTTTGTCCTTGTCCAACCGTCTTTGGTGATTGCTCTTTCACTCTTGACTTCAGCCCTATTGTGATTGGTCTTCGCAGCAACTAGTGCATTTGAAGGAGGCTCAGGGATTTTACCCTGCACATAGTCCATCACTTCTTTTTCTTCCAAGGTCAAATCAAGAGACATCTTTCATCCATGATAGTCAGATTGATCATGGAGCTTGTCTTCAGCCGGAAAATAGGGTGAGGAACCCATTGAACCTTTTGTCCTTGTCCAACCGTCTTTGGTGATTGCTCTTTCACTCTTGCTTGGGCTTTGTCTTCACCTCAACTCTGATACCATGTTAATTTTAGGCAACAATGGTATGTTCTATGCTTTAGAGCAATTTTATTTCAATTTCTTTATTAGCCTAGTATCAATATTCAGATTAGCAATCACATCAACATGATATTAAAATGTAGAAAGAACATAAACATAAATAGTAGAAGACAAGCCAAGACAAGAGAACACAAGATGTGGCACCAACTAGGGACCAACCCCAATGTGGGGAAACCCTTGATCAAATCTTCTTTTAGTCTTCAATAGTTCAGCAGAGAGAGATGGTACAATTTACAAATATGATAATTTATAACAGCAACAAAAGAGCCCTAACTAGAAAAGTTAATGCTGGTCAACAGGGCAGATTTGACCCTTAGCAAATCGGTAAACTCCAGTCAACTTCGGCCTCCAAACAACAAGATAAAACAACCCTCAAAACAGTCAAATTCAGCCCAGTCAAAGTTTGGTCAAACAACCCACCTGCAATCAGCCCTACCTGCAGTCAACACTAGTCAACAGTGAACGTTTAGCCTCAATTTCTATTCCCAAAAATGCGTCCTGCCCAAACAGAGGTAGCCCTCACAAAAACGCAGTGAAAGGAGGTCAACGTATGCTGGTCAACACCTGGTCAAACTGTCTAGAAATTCGGTGTCCTGAAATTTCGCGCTCATGAAACTTCGGCCTCTTGAAATTTCGCTCTCCTGAAATTTTGGACGTGTGGAGAGAGAGGCCCATAAATGCGTACCCAATCAATGAGGAGAGAGAGAGAGAAGTGTGAAGATGAGTGTGTCCAAATGAGGCTACGACATCATGTATTTATAACAAACGTTGACGATGAATAGACGTGATTGTTGGGCTTCTGAGCTACATAAGTTTGCTGGCCGACCTTGACAAATAGTCCATAATCAAAATAAATTCATAACTTTATTTGTACATGTTGGAATTGGATGATCTTTAGATCAATCCTACACCTCTCAGAGAGAGGAATCCAAGAAAAATATCAGCTATCATAAATAAGATGACCCATGTGGCGTTTGGCCCTACTTGCCAATTTTAACACAACTTGAAGAACTTCGAAAGATACAAGTAAATTACAAGACAAAAAGATATGACACAACTTGCTAGCAATAAGCTGCGAGGAAAAATATTTTCTGAAGAGGAAAGAAATATATATATATATATATTAATAATATAATATAAATGATAATTAAAGTTAATTAGTTATTGAAGAGACATGTCCCAAAGGACATGACTGTTCATGAAGGGGCACCTGCCTAGGTATATAAGCGGGCTGTCATTTGTAAGCATGTCACATATCTCATATAAATATCTTCTATACATTCAACATTCCTTATATAAATATATCATCTGTCTTCTAATTGATATTTATATATTTCAGATGTTCTAAATATTCCATTGCATATACGAACCTTGTTCATTATAATTGTTGTGGGAGCAAAGGTTATTTAAAGAGATCATCTTCCCAGAGTCTCATATTATACAAGTATGAAACGAAAATACATCAAGTATTGTACAACTCTTGGCTTCCTTTTCTCACCTATGCTAGAAGAGGCGACATAATAAGCTGGGCACCATAATCCAAATCTCTAATATACTTTATAAAGAAAAGCTTTTGGCAACTAGAATTGTAGGTTTGTTCCTTACCTATGGAACACACTCCCATATGAATTCTTGCTACCTTCAAACATATGCTTACAATGATTAGTCTAAAGGAATGAAAAGGTGGTCATTCTCAGAAAGGACCAAAATGCGTGATAAATTTTTTCATGTAAAGCTAAGTGTCCAAGAAACAAGAAAAATAAGTGTAATTTGGCGAAGCCACTACCACAACTTCTATCCTAGAGACCTATTCTGACTAGCTTGTGTTTTCTTGCCAAGGCATGTAAAATAACGGGCCACCTTGTGAATCTAAGCTTAAACTCCAAGGATCCCTCCAAATAAAGCCATTTTTTTGAGTCATTTGTGTTCTCGATCATTTAATTTTTCATCCATGTTTTGCCTTATCTACAAGTAATGATCTCTTCTTGATTTTTCCACACATAGCACAAGTATCATAATCATATTTGGGATTTCCATTCGGCTGGGGCTTTTTGGTTCCAGATAGTTTAAGGCCACTTGAATATGTCACTTAATTCAATAATTGTTATGATGCCCATGATAACATCTTTACATTTCTTGTAAAGTATCTAGTTTTGAGTAGGATCTCTCCAATACAATCAATCTCCATTCTCACCTTCCCGAATATACAATGAAATGAGGATTCCTTTTCTAGTAAGAGTGACCCCAATGAGCCTGTGGGTGATTACAAACACTATATGTTACTAGAACCCCAATCCTTTCCATCTCTTAGCTCCTAAAAGTTCCATGAGAGGCTTTGAAAGGCCTCCTACCATGCTTCACTTTCTTGATTATAAGAAATTGTAGGGCCTTGTCATAGGCGACCTTAGCTTTATGCTGAGATACAAAAATATTTCTTCTTTAAAAGGCATATTAATCATAACTAAAAAGGCATAGGTTACATAATGTGGTCAGTTAGTACGTTTATCATAACGAAGACTTGGTCAATGAGTTTTTGGTCTCCCATTACAAGATTGGCCTCTTAGAAATACCCATGTCATTATTTCCTCCACAAATCTCATGGTTTGTCTCATTATTCACAACATTTTCGCTTCATACAACAAGTATCACTGCTAGTGCCTATCATCCATTGATCTTCCACAAGTTGCGAAGTCCAAAAGCGAGTGAAATCTATTAAAGTTTGTAGCTCAAATAGGTACTTCCGCACAAACCTTGTGTCTAGGCATGTAGAAGTCGCCCACATCTCCTAAGAAGACTTGCTCTAGGTTGAATAAGTTGCTAATGTAACATAGCCTAAGTTTTAACTTAGGAAAAAATACATATTAATATGTTGGCTTATTTAGCTAATAAAAACTTAAGAAAAATAAAGTAATTTACTTTAGTGAATAAGTTTTAATCTTTGCCATCAATCTTATGTGAGACGAGATCTAATATGGGCCATCAATCACTTTGAGATTATGGTTAGGGTTAGGGATTTAACTCAATGTAAAGTTATAAAAGCAAGGTAGAGGAGAGGAGAAGACATAACGACACTAGCCTCAAGAGGGGGAGGAGCGTGATACTCCAGTTTGTTGGAGCAACACGGGAGACAAATCCAGATCATCTGAGGAAGATCGAAGGACAGATTTAGGGCTTGATCAGCTGGATAAATCCAAGTTTATTGTTGTATATGTAATTCCTTAGTTGGGTCATTATCCCAGGACAAGAGCCCAAGTAGGTCCTGAGTCATTTTAATGAAGAACTGATTTGTTGGGCATAAATTTGTTTTGTCAGTTATTTGGTTCCACAATTTTTTTTTGTTAGGAACCTAGCTGTGAGCTTATTCTAGTGAAGTATTTTACTAGGAATTAAATGATGTGCTGGGTTTTTGAAAAACTACCATGGTATCATAGCTGAAACTATAATCGATCTTGGAATTGTAGGTGCCAGGTTCATACCAGATCATAGTTGCTCTTATACATCATGAAAGGAACCCTTGCATGTCCCAATCTCGATAGGCAATGATCTGCCTCATGATCAAGGGGTAATACAATGGCTATACATCATACAAAACAAGCTCTAACCCTTTGAGCTGAGTAGTAATACAAAGAAAAATCAAGAAAAAGTAAAAGACACACAAGAGGGGTGGAAAAACAAAGGCTGGGTTGGTATCTCATGCGTCTATGACTGCTCCCTCCTCACATCTATACACTCAGGATGTGGATCCCCATCATGCTGGTCCCTTTGACCATTGTAATATGCCATGAAGTCTTCTCCTCTCCGTTACCATCATTGTTCACATAATACCTATTGATTGAAGGGTGGATTGAGGAAATGTCACTTCCCCTTGGAGATTGGAAACACCTAATAGGGTTGTGCTTTAGCCACTCCTACCTAGGGAGGAAACACCATTGTGAGTTCAAAGCCCCAAATTTGGAAGGGAAGCCTTGTTTGAAGTGTCAAATAGCCCTTTACTCTCAAGCTTGGTCCACTCAGATGAAAAAATGATTGTTGTACCTAATCATTTGTTGCTTGCTAGACTTTGTGATGTGATTGTTAGGTGGTTCCACAATCATGACCTAGGGACCTTAACTGGGGCCCAGACCTCCAAAGACGTTAATAATACATGTTATAAAAATAGTATATAAATATATATATATATATATATATATATATATATGAAAAATGTTGTTTTAATGATTTTCTCACAATCTATGAATGGTATTTAGGACAATAACATCACATAAATTGGATTGTAACTAGTCTAGATACCTTCACTTCGTATTCTAAACATGCATTGCGGTTTGTCAATCTATATCTAACCTTGTATAAATACTAAAATTGGGTCTCAAGCCAGATTTAGTTTAAGTCCAAAACATTCCATTTTAGACATCAAATTTTGGACTTGTACTTACTTTAGGGAATCCTCCCTTGTGCTAGAGAATAGCTAGCTAAAAAATGTGAGGAAGAATTGAGATGGCGACAATGGGCAGCCTTCCTAAGTTCAACTTGAGCTTACACCATTTTGATTGGGATGTTTTTACCTTGAATGTGAGTTTTATTGTAACAAACCTAGATCTATACAAAAGGGTATACTCAATATTGTGCTTTTGTGATAAAAGATACATTAGAAGAACATGTTTTTTGATACATGTAACACTAAAAAGAGCATAATGCAAATATTATCTATAACTACATTGAGAAGTCTGCACTAGCAAAGCATTGTGATAGAACAAGGCACCACATATATATATATATATATATATTGAAAATTCATAAGTGATTATGATGATTATGTTTCATACATAGAGGTGTTGAAGAGAAGCAATGGAGATTGAAAAATGTGATGGTAATTTGCACAATGATGGTAAATAGCGAGTCTCGAAAGCCTATCATTCAAATGCCAAAGAAATAAGAGGTCTCCTCCATTTGGCGTTGTTCTCACTTGGGTATCTTTCTTTTTAGTTAAGCTTTCTTAATTTGTTTGATTAGCTTGTGTAATTTATTTCCCAAAGTTTAACCTTGGTCTAAAATCATGAATTCGTAGGTGAGCCGACACCTCCATGTTTGGTAGAGTATATCATTATCTATTCCCATCATAATCTTTTATAGTGAAATCAAGTGAACCATGTCCTGTTCTTGATGATGGACAATGCCTTAGTTATCCTAAATGTTGAATGAGGAAAAGCTAACACAGAATAAAATTCCAAATAGTTGACATAGTACTCAAAGACAGTGTTGTGAAAATCGCGATTTTATCGTTTTATCTCGATTTTTTCGATAAGCCGAAAATATCACGATTTTTATACGAAATTATCGCGGGTAGTTTTTTTTGGCCGATTTTTATGAAATTATCGCGGGTAATTTTTTTTGGCCGATTTTTATGAAATTATAGCGATAAATTCAAATTTATCGCGATAAAAACGGAAAAAATCGTGGGGCTTCGCGGAAACGAGGTTTTATATAGTTTTTTTGGTTTTTTTTTTTTATGAATTCATTTGGATAGTCGTGTGTGGAGGGCAGAGGAGAGCTGGGAGACTAAGTTGGAGAGGGTTTGAAGCTAATTCGAAGTGCTTAGAGGAGAAAATCAAGAGGAGACCATCGATTTCTCCATAGAAACGGTATGTGGATTAATTTTTTTTTGTTTTCATTGTTTAAAAACATCGTTTTTGTATTTTTTCATTGTTTTTGGTTGGGTAACTTGGTATGGGCACCAATTTTTTTTTTTTTTGTTTTCATTGTTTTTGTATTTCTTCATGGTTTTTGGTTGGGTAACTTGGTATGACTATGGGAACCCATTTTTTTTTTGAACATTGTTTATGCTTTTTTCATTGTTTTTGCCATTTGGTTGGGTAACTTGGGTTTGGAATGGTTGGGTAACTTGTGTTTGAACTTTGGAATGGTTGTTTTTGGTTGGGTAACTTGGGTTTTCATTGTACAGTGTAAAAATTAAAAATTAAAATACTAAATTGTAAATTTGTAACTTGTAATTTTGTAAAAACTAAATTGTAATCCTTATTTTCCCATAGGTTCACAACTGCACCGAAACACCATTCAAGTTTGCAATTTCAAAGTTCAAAAACAAACATGCCAAGGAAATTGGATCCTTTCTGGGAATATGGTGAACCTAATGCTCCAAATGATAGACTAAACTTGAGTTGCAAGTTGTGTGGCCACCCTATGTCCGGGGGGTTGTACAGGTTGAAGTATCACCTTGCACAAATCCTTGGAAAAGATGTGGGGCCTTGTACAAATACAAATCCTGAACTCATCCAAAGAGCCATGAGAGCATTGGAAAATTTAGACCAGATTAGAGAGGCCAAAGAAGAAATCAAAAGGCAACTAAAAAGGTCGGCTGAAGGAAGTGGCACTGGTTCTACTGCAGCATCAACCAATCCGATAGTTGCCACATCATTTTTTGTTCCTCGAACCACACCTGGTTCACAGCCATCTATCAGTTCAATGCTAAAAAGAACTGAGAAAGAACAAGTTGACAATTTGTTGGCAAAATTTCTCCTCTTGAGTGATATTCCTTTCAGCGTTGTAAGGAATAATCCATTTTTCCAACTTGCTGTTGATGTTATTGCAAGTGTTGGCCCAGGGTACAAAATCCCTTCTTATCATGATTTCAGAGGCCGGATTTTTCAAAATGAAGAGCGTGACTACACCCAAAGATTGGATGATTTTAGGGCATCATGGACACAAACATGATGCACTGTTATGTTAGATGGTTGGACTGACCAAAAGGGGAGAACCCTTATAAACTTCTTGGTTAGTTGTCCCAAGGGGACTATGTTTATCAAATTTGTTGATGCATCTGCACAAATCAAAGATGCAAGAACTTTATGTGATTTACTAGATGTGTTTATTTTGGAGGTGGGTGCAGAAAATGTTGTCCAAGTCATAACGGACAATGCTGCAAATTATGTTGCTGCTGGCAGGATGCTTATGGATAGGCATCCTACTTTATTTTGGACACCTTGTGCTGCACACTGTATTGATTTGATGTTGGAGGACATAGAGAAAATTCCTTTTGTCAAAGATATTGTTGATTCATCTAAAAGCATTACAAAATTTATATATAACCATGCATCTGTGCTTAGCTTGTTGAGAAGATTCACCAACAACAAATAGTTGGTGCACCTCGCCATTACACGGTTTGCCACCAGTTTCATATCTCTTCAATCCCTCTTGAATTCTATGTGGGATGTGAAGAGAATGTTTCTTTCAGAGGAGTGGCGTGCTTTTCCAATGAGCCGCAAACCAGAGGGAGAGTCCGTATGCAGACTAGTTTCATATCAGGAAGACTTCTGGGCGGGAGTGCAGGAGGTGTGCGCCGTTACTGAACCTTTGGTAAAGGTTCTTCGGTTGGTTGATGGTGAGAAGCCTGCAATGGGCTATTTGTATGAGGCCATGGACATGGCCAAAGAAGCCATTCGGGCCTACTATGATGGTAAGGGAGATGATGGGTTTCAGAGATAACTCCTCCTATGGGGAGTGATTGATGAGCGATGGAACAACACACTCCATCGTCCCATTCATGCTGCTGGGCTTTTCCTGAACCCTGCATTTTCTTACGCATTGTGAGTTTGATTTTGATGCTGAGATCATTGATGGATTCTTATTCTGTGTCCAAAAGATGGTGCGATCTCCAGAACAACGTATAGAGATCTCTAAACAAATTGAGACATATAGGATGACAGGTGGCACATTTGGCTTTGAGATGGCTGTCGCTGATAGGACGATTAAAATGCCAGGTATTTTTTAGTTTGTAACTTTGTTTCAAATTTCATTGTCTTTTCAAATTCCATTTTTTTCTTATGTTTATTTATAATTTTATTTGTAATTTTGTTCTAGATGCATGGTGGAAAATGTATGGTGGCATGGTACCCTTTCTGCAAAAGCTCGCCATTCGCATCCTCAGCCAAACATGTAGCTCCTCAGGATGTGAGTGCAACTAGAATATATTTGAAAAAATACACAACAAAAAGCGCAACAGGTTAACACTTAAACATTTAAAATATTGCAAATTTCCAAATAAATTTTGAAATTCAATTAAAAATTATTTTTATATATTATAATTATATTTCATGATCTTTGTACAGGTTGGAGTCCCAGCGACTTAATGACATGGTCTACGTCTACTACAATCTTCGATTGTGGGTGAGGTAACTTGAGAGGACACCTGATGTGGATGCCATCTCATTGGATGGGATTGACACCACTGCTGCATGGAGGGTTGAGGCCAAGAGGCCTCTCATGGAGTTTGCTGATGATTGGTTAGTGCAGGATGTAGTGGAGGGGGAGGAGGAGGAGGAGCAGGGGGAGGAGGAGGAGGAGGAACAGAAGGAGGTGACACCACTTGCCCGGGCTACCACTGCCACCAGTGGAGGACGTGGTCTACCTCCTATAGCTCCTACTTTTAGTTCTTCAGATTCTAGAGCACATCAGACTCCACTGCCATCTCCACCAGCACAGGCACCGACATCTACATCTAGAGGGAAAGGGAAAGCTGTGGCATTTTCTCGCAAGAGGGGCAGAGGAAATCAATAGGATTAGAATTTTCATTTTACTGTATATGACATTATGACATGATGAGATACATTATCATATTTTTTGTTGATATTTTGCGGCTGAGTTGGGACTCACTATCTCAGGAGTCAAGACTTATTATTCAGGACATGATTCAATGTTATGTGTGATTTTAGCACTAGAAATGATTTTAAACATCTTATATATTAGTTCTTTTATCATATTTGTGTCAATGTATTTATTTTATGTTATAGATGGTTTAGATATTAAAAAAAATGAAAACAAATGAATATTTTTGTACCAAACGATTATTTCCAATTATTTCTCGATAATTACGATTTTTTCCGATTTTTTCCTCACGCCGATATTATCCCGATAACGATTAATACAACATTGCTCAAAGATGTTAATTTAAGTTTGATACTCTGATGTTTATGCACTTATAGTTGTTTATTTTAAATGAATGAGGCTTGTTTCAAATATGGGATTGTGTTAGCCCATTCTTCTAATTGCTATCCTCAAGGAAATGTGTTAGCTGAGTCCAACAAGAAGAATATCATGAATATTATGAAGAAAATTGTATGAGAGAATAAAGAGAACTGGGATAGAAAAATTGAGTTTGCTTTATGAGTAGATCATATCACTATTAAGGCATATGCTAGTAAAAGCCCTTTTGAGATAGTATAAAGAGTTCAAGCTAAGTTACCCATCTATCTCCAATCACTAATTGTTCAATGCTTACAACAAATTACTAATGAAATATTATGTGATACAGGGTATGCCAAAATATATCAACTTGTTGAGTTGGATGAATCTTGATACCTTGCCTATGATCAAATACCTCCCAGCCTTTTGAGACTGCGTTCAGAGTTGTTCTCACCATCAATTCCTGATCTGGCGTGGCCCCTATGTAAGTCAGCTGATCTCGGATCTCATTCAATCGACTGAGGAAGGTGTCGATCGATTCTCCCTTCTTCATCTAGTATGACCGCAACTGGTTTTCTAGTAACATCCTTCTCTGCATAGAAGTATGCTAGTACAATTTCTTTAGGGCCTCCCACATCTCATTTGTCGTTTCCTTCTCAGCAATGTGTGGTACTACATGGTCCTTGACCCCGTCAAGGATGATGCTCTTGGCCCTTGCCATTGCCTCCTCGTACTTTTCCTTATCAGCTGGGTCAACTAGGATCGCTATCATCTTCAAGGCGAAGTGCTTGACATGATTTCTGTCAAGTACGGATAAGATTCTGGCCTTCCAGACTGCGAAGTTTGAGGCTCTATTTAGTTTGTCTTGGTCTCTTACTCCGTGTAGTGCCATGCTGCTCTTCTACTTCCCTCCTGGAAGTTCTCAATGTGACTCCCTCTGAGCCTTGATTTCCCTCCTGGAAACACTTCTGCCGATGTCGAGATGCTCCCTACTCTGATCATCTGTGCAACTGCACCATTGATCCGGATTTCTCGGCTAGAAACCCTCGGTAGCAACACCCTCCTCCTTGGCCTTGCCCTGTTAGGTACTATTCTGACTACAGTACCCCCACTCTACAACTTACCCACAGCCTCTTAAACCCCAACAACTTGAAGGTGAGAGCTCATAGGCTCTGCGCAGTCCAGGCACCGGTAAACTAGCTCTCTCAGCTAACTGCGTCAGCCCTCCTAGCCTCTACGTGGCTTTGTGTGAACTTTTCCTTGCCTCCTTCAGCCTCTGTGCAACCTCTTCTTGGCTTGAACTTGATGATGCAGGCACTGCGTCACCCCTTCCTTGTTGCTTTGCTGCTAGGAACAACTTCTATCACTCGGGACAGCTGTTTTCTGCTGCTGCTTCTCTGCTCTGCTAATGTCCTCATTTCCCCTGTGATCTGCAACCACCCTTTGATACCATGTTGAAGTTTCTAAGTCTAACAGGTACAAACTCTCCATGCACTTTACTGATTTATTCCTACCTACTTGTTTTGTTAGTTAACAAGTTATTTACCATGTAAATACTGAAAATAAATACAAGTGCATGCTCAACACATTACAGATCATCAACTGAAGGAAATAGAAGCAAGCACACAAATAACACCATTATTTTTGGACTAGTGTCCCTGGAAAAACCCAATGCGCGAAAACCGGTGCAGCTATCTAAGGGTTTTATTATTAAGCAACGCTTTTCTGAGTACACTGGGTGCCAAACTGGCTAACTCAACAGAGATAAAAAATCTGACAGCAATACCTCTCTACGGAAGCAGGTATTTGGAAAACCTGCTCCATGAAATCCCTGTCCAGCACAATCTGAAGCCCAGCGTCAGCCCTGTCGGCCTCTACATCAACCTGAAACCATCTGCGTCAGCCTATTGAGCCTCTGTGCAACCTCTCTGGCTCTTTGCGTCACTCTCGCAGCCTTTGCGTGGATGACGCAGATCTTTTTGGCTCTGCGCAGTCATTGCTGCCTCTGCGTGGTTCCCTCTAGCTCTACATTTGCCTCTCTCTGCTTCTACGCTGGTCTCTTGGCATTGTCCCTGCCTCTCTGCCTCGTACTACTACTCACTGCCCCTATCTGCAACTGATCACTGATTCTATCTCTCTTAGCAAACCCTGCTCTAGAGACTAGAATGACTGATCACTCTGGTGTATTCTCCAAGTGACCCTCAAGCCTCCTCTTATACTTTTCTCATTGACAAATCAACAACCGAGATTAAGTCCCTAATCGACGGCTAAGATTAGATCTGGCTTGATCCATGTCTTTTGGACCATTCTAACACAGTTTTATATTAATTCACATTATTATTTTAATTTCCCTAAGTTTAGACTTAGGGACTCCATTAAAAATATTAATTATTTTAATATCTCCCTAACTGTTTAGAATCTGCCCAAACCCTTTCTGGGCATTGGTGATTCCATGTGCCCTAACCTCTCCACCAAATTTTATGGCTAGAGCACATCCGATGCTACCCAAAATCAACAATTCTCTTCATATCCCACATAGAATTCAAGAGGGATTGAAGAAATGTGAAACTGGTGGCAAATCGTGTAATGGCGGGACACACCAACTCCTTGTTGTTGGTGAATTTTCTCATCAAATGAAGCACATATGCATGATTATATATAAATTTTGTAATGCTTTTTGATGAATCAACAATATCTTTGACAAGGGAAATTTTTCCTATGTCCTCCAACATCAAATCAATACAATGTGCAACACAAGGTGTCTAAAATAAAGTAAGATGCCTCTCCACAAGCATCTTGCCAGCAACAACATAATTTGCAGCATTGTCCATTATGACTTGGACAACATGTTCTGCACCCACCTCCAAAATAAACACATCCAGCAAATCACATAATAATTTTGTTGATCTAGATTGTCATTAATGTCAATATGAAGCCAAGGAGAAGCAGAACAGACTTGTGAAGAATAGGAGCAAAGCCACTGGAAAGAGGATCGCATCAACGAAGGTACATAAACAGAGTCATCAGAAGTCACAGAGAGATATGTCCAAGGGAAACTGCTATCCGAAGAACAAAGAGCAACAAAGCTATCAAAGCAGAGAAGAGAAGCAAGTATAAGAGCGGAAGATTGAGGAGGAGCCATATCGGGAGTATCGCGTGTAATGTATGCCCAAAAAGTGAGAGGAAGAGTCCATCGGAAGCCCTCAAAGAAGCAGGTTACAGAGCAAGAGAAGCATAGAGGAAGATTCATTTGAAACCACGAGAAGCAAAGAGCGGAGGAGTATATATATTATATAGATGCGATATAATAACACAGACCAGAACAGGTTATAGCAACAATCCTTAATATGGCATCATCTGCCCATCGGAACCCTCATATCGTAAGTTATAAAGGGCTGTCACCCTCGAAACCTCCGATTTTTATAAAGGTTGGAAGAGTTAGCTCCTAAAGCAAGAGCGACGTAAATCCATCAATAGCGAACGAGATCAAGTCAAGGAGGAAACAGATGGAGAGTGCATGAGATCCGTTGGATCTTATAAATCGATGGTCATCGCATGGCAGAGATGTGAGGGTTTTAATTCATGAGGAAAGTGGTTCCGCAACAGGAAATGGTATTTCGAGCGAGGTAAAAGTGGTAAGTGGTATTGAAGGGTGAGCACCCGATTCCACTAACCGAGTGACACGTAGCACTTGGGAGGAAAGAGGAAACTGCTTTTTCGGGCAGGTAATCCCCGTGCTATTTGTCTACCCGAAATCAATCTCAATCGTCGGATCAAAGGAGGTGATCAACGGTGGAGATCGAGCAGATTGGTTGGTGATCAGGCTAAGTGACAACCATCAGATCAAGCGCCAGATCAATGGCCTAGATTTAATTGTTGATCGCATTTTGGGAAGATTAAGTGACGGCGTGGTGGTATGCCAATTGCCGATGGGCTGATCCGCCGATGACCGATAGCGATGAAGCCGAGCACCGATCGGAGATCGGTTAATGCAGAGGTTGGGGAGCGCTGTGGAAAGGATTGGAGGAGCTGACCTGATGAGGTTATAGATGAGGGCGTAATGCCTTTGAAGTCTAGCCTTATGTGTTCGAAGGGTGTATTTCTGTGTATTCTATGGTTCCGATAAATGTGTTGCCTGGGGCTTAAAGTCAAATAAACGCTTCCGATAGGTTTGGGTCCATTGTATGAATATTGAAAAAAAAGGGGGGCCTCTCTGATATAGTTATTTCTTTAATATGCAATATTATTATAATACAGCCTCTCTTCCGCATTAATGTGTCCTGTAAGAATTTGATGAATCCGAAGAGACAGAGGAAGCCGAAGAGTGAGCGTAGAGAAAGCTGAAAGATCAAGCGAGCGAAGAGGAAACGAGCGGAAGCCAAAGGTCAGGAGTATCAGGCATATAAAACAGAGAACAAGGGAAAGTTTGAGGTGTTGGCGAACTGTAAGAAATAAAGGAAGCCGAAGTTCTGGCAGAAGTGGAAGGAATAGGAGGACAAAAGTAAGTCATAGGTCCAACAGGGTTGGGAGCAGAGAATTACAACCAAACAGATCCAGACAGTTACAACAGAGGGTTGGAGCCCTTGAGGTTGGTGCCTCAGAACTGAAAGGATTGGTGTCCTTTGAGTTGGTGCTCCTAAATTCAAGGTTGGTGCCCCTAAATTCAAGGTTGGTGCCTTGACAAGACAGAGTTGGTGCTTTGGAGGTTGGAGCCTCACAAAGAGTCCAAGTTGGTGCTTGGCAATTGATTGAAACCATATATATATATATTGTACTTGATTTATTGCAAAGATCACATTAATAAAAGCATCTATTTCTGTGTTCCAAATATAAATTCTTCTAACTGATAAAAATAATAATTGAAAAGAAATACTGATTCACCCCCCCCCCCCCCCCTCAGTATTTCCAACAATTGGTATTAGAGCAGGCTTCTTCATATCAACCTAACAGCTTGAAGAAGGATTCTTAGTTTTGATGAGAAACCAAGAAGTGTCAGGAAGACCTCCTCTGTTCAATGGCACAAATTTTGGTTTCTGGAAAAAGAGAATGTCTTACTACTTAATGTCCCTTGGACCGGAAGTTTGGCATTCAGTCTTACATGAGTACATAGTTCCTTCCACTCTTCCTACAGATCAAGACGAGAGGAAAGTCTACGTTGCAAATGCAAAAGCCTTAAACTCCATCACTAGTGGAATCACTGATTCTGAATTTACAAAAGTCATGAATTTAACTTTGCCAAAGAAGTATGGGATAAGCTAATTGGCTTATACGACAGGGACTCCAAAGTCAAGAAGGCAAAGCTTCAAACTCATAGAAGGAAATTTGAAAGTCTGAAAATGGATGATGAAGAAGATATTGCATCATACTTTCTCCAAGTAGCTGAAGTGGTCAACTCTCTTAAAGGATTGGAAGAAAACATTGAAAAAAGCACCATTGTTCAAAAGGTTTTAAGATCTCTCTCAGACAGATTTGAATCCAAAGTAAGTGCCATAGAAGAAATGAAGGATCTAGATACTCTCAAGATGGATGAACTCCATGGAATCCTCATTGGCTATTAGATGAGAAAAGGTTGCCCAAGTTCCAAAGATGCAGCATTCAAGGCCTCAAAATCGAAAAAGGGGAAAGAAAGGAATGTCAGTAGTGATGACTCCGATGTTGAATCCGAATTGGTGCAATTTGTATGAAGGTTGAAGAAAGGATCTAAGCTAAAAGGTAAATACCCTCTTATTTGTTTCAAATGTGGAAAAATAGGTCATTATGTTGCAAAATGTCTTGATAAGCATGATAGTGATGATGAAGAAAATTCTAATAGGATGGTATACAAAAAGAAAGGGTTGAATAAGAAGAATTTCCTCTCTAAGCAAGATGAGTCTGATGAAGATGAATTTGTAGTCATAAAAAAGAAATCAATTAACCAGTTCCCTCACCGCCAAGGAGGTAATGAAGAATCAGATGAAGAAAATGACCATGCTGGAAGCCAAGAAGTATTATTCATGGCATTCACAAATGATGATGACTCAGTGCTAGATGGAAATGTAGATGAATTGTTAATACGTGCCATTGAAGAAAATGAGAAATTACGGAATAAAATCACTTCTCTCAAGGTAGAAAACGAGGAAATAAAAAGAAGGGAAGATCTCTTCAAAAATAAGCTAAAAGAAAAAGAAGAAGCTTGCGAAGAACGTGACGCTGAAATAGTATCTCTGGGAAGGAATTGGAGCAAGTTAAAAAGGGTTGGAAAAGTTCTCAAATACTTGACACTATCCTAAATAATCAAAAACATCAACATGACAAATCTGGTATAGGTTTTAAAGGAGAATCATCAAGTACTAAGAATAATGCGAAAAGCTATGCCGATGTACTTTCCAGCAACCCAAAAGAAGAAAGATTATTTCATGAAAGGGTCATCCTAGATCCAAAGAATAAAGCGAGAGTAACTCCAAGGAAGAATGTTGATTCAAATCATGGCTATTACAATAGCTACAAAACTATCTTTTTTGGGCATTGTCTCCATTGTAAAAATTTTGGTCATCAAGCTAGACATTGCATGGTTCGTAGGAATGACACACCAAACTGAAGGATCAAATAAACAAACCATATGGCCCCAAAGGGCAAGGACAAATCAAGACCTACAATTCTTTTGATCCCTTGGCCAAATTTGATTTGATTTGCTCATTATCTAATAATAATGGACACAATGGACACAATGAACAAAATTGCCCACTCAAAAGAGGAAAAGCAAGAAGTGAGAATCCCAACACGGATAAATGTGGCCTAGCTCTATGTGCTCAAAATAATTACAATCATTGGTTTGTGGATAGTGGGTGCTCCAGACACATGACAAGGGACAAAGGGAAGTTTGTCTCATTGAACAAAAAGGAAGGAAATGTATCCTTTGGAAGTGGATCTGCCAAAATTGCTGGAAAATGAACTGTTACTCTTATTAATGGAAAAGGAAAAGCTCAAAATGCTTTGCTAGTAAACTGGCTCAAACACAACCTCCTGAGTGTTAGCCAAATCTGTGATCAAGGACATAATGTTGTCTTTAGCACCAAAGATTGTGAAATAAGGAACTCTTCCTCAGGGGAACTTGTGGCGAAAGGGGTTAGAACACCAGACGACATCGATATTCTGAACAAGATTCAAGAAGATAAATGCTACTTAAGTCAAATAGATGAACGTTGGTTCTGGCACAAGCGACTTGGACATACAAGCTTTGATAACTTGATCAATATCAGCAAGATTAAAGTAGTACGAGACATGCCAAAGTTATTCAAACCAAATCAAGGAATATGTGGTCCATGTCAACATGGAAAGAAAACCAGAACCAACCACAAGACTAAGGAGTTTTCTACATCAAAGCCTTTGGAGATCATCCATGTTGATTTATGTGGACCAACTAGAACTCCGACACTCCAAGGAGAAAGGTACTTTGCTTTATTTGTTGATGACTATACTAGAATGATGTGGATATATTTTATAAAATATAAATCCGAAGCATTTGGAGTGTTTAAGAATCTTTAAAGCTCTTGTAGAAAATGAAAAGGACTCAAAGATTTAGTAGCCTCAGAACAGATAGAGGGGGAGAATTCACATCAAAAGAATTTAATGAATTCTGTAAAATACATGGAATTAAAAGAGAACTCTCTGCTGCCAGAACACCCAAGCAAAATGGGGTAGTTGAAAGAATAAACCGAACAGTTCAAGAAATGGCAAGAACAATGTTAATAGCAGCTGACTTGCAGCCAAAATTCTGGAGAGAAGCAGTCGGGACAACTGTCTATACCTTGAATTGAACTCAATTAAGACCAAATAATGAAAAGACTCCTTATGAATTATGGAAAGGAAGACTTGCTTCAGTAAAATACTTCAAGATTTTTGGAAGCAAGTGCTTCATAAAGATCAATGATGGCTCACCAGGAAAGTTTGATTCTCGGGTTGACGAAGGGATCCTCCTTGGATATTCTACACAGAGCAAAACCTACAAGTGCTACAATAACCGACTACGGAAAATAGTGGAAACAATTGATGTGAAGATTGATGAAGACCTTCCAGAGAAAGAAATTGAAGAACATGAAGTTGATCCTCTCATTGAAGAAGAAGAACCTGAAGAAGAAGAAAAAAATCAAAAAATACCCAAGGAAAAAGAGCCATCTCAAACTCCTTCAAAGATGAAACTTCTCCAAAAATATCACTCGGAGGAGCAGATTATTAGCAATATAGATGAAGGGATGCAAACCCGAAGAAGGATGACAAATGCACCAAAGAAAAATGATATTGCTCTTCTATCCATGATAGAACCAGAAACATTTACTCAAGCAAGGATCCTCATTGGGTAAAAGCCATGGAAGAAGAAATGTCTCAAATCGAGAAGAATGAAACATGGGAGCTAGTACCTCGTCCAAAGGACAAAAACATAATAGGAACCAAGTGGGTGTTTAAAAACAAAATGAATGAAGATGGACAAATCCTCAAAAACAAGGCAAGGCTTGTTTGTAAAGGCTATTCACAAATTGAAGGAATTGACTTTGAAGAAACATTTGCACCAGTAGCTCGTGTGGAAGCTATCTGGATGTTCTTGGCCTTTGCTTGCTCAAAAGGATTCAAAATCTATCAAATGGACGTAAAATTAGCATTTTTGAATGGGGAACTCAAGGAAGAAGTCTACATAGAGCAACCTGAAGGGTTTAATCTAACAGAAGGAAAAGACTTTGTTTGGAAGTTGAAAAAGGCATTATATGGGTTGAAACAAGCTCCTAGAGCTTGGTATGCAAGATTGGATCACTATCTACAACAACAAGGCTTCAAGAAGGGGGTGGCAGGAAGTAATCTCTACATAAAGACGGATGAGGATAGGTTACTAGTCACACTTGTTTATGTTGATGATCTGATTTTTGCTAGTAATAATGATGAGATGAGCCATGATTTTTCTCAAAATATGTCAAAAAAGTTCAAGATGTCAATGATAGGAGAGTTATCTCACTTCCTTGGACTACAAGTATCTCAAACCACGACAGGCATGTTTATATCTCAAGCCAAATATCTTAAAGACATGCTTAAAAGATATGGAATGGAAGACTGTGCACCCATGAGCACACCTATGACCACAAGTTGCAAATTGAGCAAAAATGATGACTCCCCTCCAGTAGATGCAACTCATTACAGATCAACAATTGGAGCCCTTCTGTACTTAAATGCTACGAGACTCGACATTATGCAAGCAGTAGGAATGGTGGGAAGAATTCAATCAACCCCTAAACAATCCCATTTGTTGGCTGTAAAAAGAATTCTCAGATACTTGAAAGGAACTCCTGATTTTGGTCTGTGGTACCCTAAGAGCTCAACTCTTACTTTGAATACATACACCGATGCTGATTGGGCCGGAAGTGTCGATGATCGGAAAAGTACTAGTGGAAATGCATTCTTCCTGGGAGACTGTTTAGTATCTTGGCTCAGCAAAAAACAGACATCCATATCACTATCTACAACCGAAGCCGAGTATATAGGTGCCATAGATTGTTGTACTCAAATACTATGGATGAAGGAAGCTCTAAAAGATGTCAACATAGGTACAAGTCAACCAATTACCATCTATTGTGATAACACAAGTGCGATCAGCCTCAACAAAAATCAAGTGCTGCACTCAAAGACCAAACATATACCAATCAAGTATCATTTCCTTCGTGAACAAGTAGTTGAACAAAACATCATCTTGGAATATATCAATACTAAGGAGAAGATAGCTGATATTTTCACAAAACGTCTTCCTCGAGAAACATTTGAACATTTTCGTCAAAAGATGGGGGTTATCTCTTTAGCATCACTTAAGTTGATTCATAAAGATGTTGCAGGACAGGGGGAGCAGTTCGACAGGGGGAGTCCTTGTGCACTCCTTTGCCATTGATGTCAAAGGGGGAGAGAAGAAGAATATTACCATCAATGACAAAGGGGGAGATTGTTGATCTAGATTGTCATTAATGTCAATATGAAGCCAAGGAGAAGCAGAGCAGACTTGTGAAGAACAGGAGCAAAGCCACTGGAAAGAGAATCGCATCAGCGAAGGCACATAAACAGAGTCATCGAAAGTCACAGAGAGATATGTCCAAAGGAAACCGCTATTGGAAGAACAAAGAGCAACATAGCTATCAAAGCAGAGAAGAGAAGCAAGTGTAACAGTGGAAGATTGAGGAGGAGCACATCGGAGGAGCCATATCGAGAGTATCGCGTGTAATGTATGCCCAAAAAGTGAGAGGAAGAGTCCATTGGAAGCCCTCAAAGAAGCAGGTTACGAAGCAAGAGAAGCATAGAGGAAGATTCATTTGAAACCACGAGAAGCAAAGAGCGGAGGAGTATATATATTATATAGATGTGATATAATAACACGAACCCGAACAGGTTATAGCAACAATCCTTAATATGACATTGCGTCTGCCCATCGGAACCCTCATATCGCAACTTATAAAGGGCTGTCACCCTTGAAACCTCCGATTATTATAGAGGTTGGAAGAGTTAGCTCCTAAAGCAAGAGCGACGTAAATCCATCAATAACGAATGAGATCAAGTCAAGGAGGAAATAGACGAAGAGTGCATGAGATCCGTTGGATCTTATAAATCGACGGTCATCGCATGGCAAAGATGTGAGGGCGTTCATTCGCGAGGAAAGTTGTTCCGCATTAGGAATGGTATTTCGGGCGAGGTAAAAGTGGTAAGTGGTATTGAAGGGTGAGCACCCGATTCCACTAATTGAGCGACACGTAGCACTTGGGAGGAGAGAGGAAACCGCTTTTTCGGGCTGGTAATCCTCGTGCTATTTGTCTACCCGAAATCAATGTCAACCGTCAGATCAAAAGGAGGTGATCAATGGTGGAGATTGAGCAGACTGGTTGGTGATCAGGCTAAGCGACAACCGTCGGATCGAGTGCCAGATCAACGGTCTAGATTTAATCTCTGATTGCATTTCGAGAAGATTAAGTGATGGCATGGTGGTATGCCGATTGCCGATGGGTCGATCCGCCGATGACCAATAGCGATGAAGCCGAGCGCCGATCGGAGATCAGTTAATGCAGAGGTCAGAGGACGCTGTGGAAAGGATTGGAGGAGCGGATCCGATGAAGTTATAGATGTGGGCGTAATGCATTTGAAGGCCTGCCTTATGTGTTCGGAGGGTGTATTTCCGTGTATTCCTGTGGTTTCGATAAATGTGTTGCCCGGGGCTTAAAGTCAAATAAATGCTTTCGATAGGTTTGGGTCCATTGTATGAATATTGAAAAAAAGGGGGGCCTCTCTAATATAGTTATTTTTTTAATATGCAATATTATTATAATACAATCTCTCTTTCGCATTAACCTGTCCTGTAAGAATTTGATGAATCTGAAGAGACAGAGGAAGCCAAAGAGTGAGCGTAGAGGAAGCCGAAAGATGAAGCAAGCGAAGAGGAAATGAGCGGAAGCCAAAGGTCAGGAGTATCAGGCATATAAAACAGAGAACAAGGGAAAGTCTGAAGTGTTGGCGAACTGTAAGAAACAAAGGAAGTCGAAGTTCTGGCAGAAGTGGAAGGAACAGGGGGACAGAAGTAAGTCATAGGTCCAGTAGGGTTGGGAGCAGAGAATTACAACCAAACAGATCCAGACAGTTACAACAGAAGGTTGGAGCCCTTGAGGTTGGTGCCTCAAAATTGAAAGGATTGGTGTCCTGGGAGTTGGTGCTCCTAAATTCAAGGTTGGTGCCTTGACAAGACAGAGTTGGTGCTCTGGAGGTTGGAGCCTCACAAAGAGTCCAAGTTGGTGCTTGGGAACTGATTGAAACCATATATATATATATTGTACTTGATTTATTGCAAAGATCACATTAATAAAAGCATCTATTCCTGTTATCTATCTCTGTGTTCCAAATATAAATGTTTTTAACTGATAAAAATAACAATTGAAAAGAAATACTGATTCACTCCCCCTCTCAGTATTTCCAACAAATTTTGCATCTTTGATATGTGCAAATGCATCAACATATTTCATAAACATTGTTCCCTTGGGACAATTAACTAAGAAGTTTATAAGGCTTCTCCACTTTTGGTTGGTCCAACCATCTGACATCACAGTGCATCTTGTTTGTGCCCATGATGCCCTAAACTCCTCTAATATTTTGGTGCAGTCAACCTTTTCATCTTGAAGAATGCGGCCTTTAAAGTCATCATAAGAATGGATTTTGTACCCCAGGCCAACAATTGCAATAGCATCAACAACAGGCTGGAAAAATGGATTCTTCCTTGCAACGCTGAAAGGAATATCACTCCAAAGGAGAAACTTGCCCAACAACTTGTCAGCTTCTTCTTTCTCCTTTTTTTAAGCATTGAAGAGATAGATGGTTGTGAACCAGTCGTGGTTCTAGGAACAAAAAATGATGAGGTAGCTATAGGGTTGGTTGTAGAAGTAGAACCAGTGCCACTTTCATATTCACCTCCTAACACGTTGCCTGCTAGTTGCTTCCTTAGATCTGACTTGGACAATTTGGCTTGCTCTAATTCTTTCAATGATCTGAGGGCTCTTCGGATGATTTCTGCATTTGTATTGGTGTAAGGCCCTACCTCATGTCCAGGGATTTGTGCAAGGTGATACTTCAATCTATGAACCCCCCCGTCATATGATGCCCACACAACTTGCAAGACAAGTTTGATCTGTCAAACCCTCCATTAGGTTCACCAAATTCCCACAGAGGGTCCAATTTCCTTGGCATGTTTGTAACTTGGTTGAACTCTTGAGTTTTAATGTAAGACGAAGTTTGAAGTTGAAACTTGAAACTTGAACCTAGGCACAAGAAGAATTGCAAGTTAAAAAAAAAATAAAAAATACAGACATGACACAACACATTGAATTTTTGAACAAAAAAATCCTCAACTCAATTCAACAATAATAGAAAAAATGCACATTCAAACCCAATAAAAAATGATGCAAAAAAATAGAGCACAAGAAAAAATTAAACTAATAAATTTAACAATCAAGTTTTGCATTTTTGACCAAAATGAGCCCTCTCCACTCTATGCAACAAAAATGAAAAAAAAACACAATCAAATCCACTCAAAAGTCATGATAATCAATGGGTTATAGAAATCCATGCAAAAACAAGAAAAAACAAAAATAATGGCCAAATTTGGTGCCCATACCTGGAAACCACGGTTTGTCGAAGAAATTTGGTCCAAACACAAATTTCTCTTGCTTGGGATGTTAAAATCTCCCGTTTTCCTCCTCCTCTGCTCTAGTAGTCGTCTTCCTCTCCTCCTCAGCTCTCAAACAAGTCCTCTGTCTGCTAAAAATGACAAATAAAACTCATGAAATTGCTTTTAAAACGCACTGTCCTAGAGGGCCACGATTTTTTCTGCTCAAATCGCGATCACGATTTTTTCAGTGATTTTTTCGGAAAAAAATTTCATAAAAATCGGGCGTTGTTATCGGCAGACTTAAAAAATCTCGATGTTCGCAACACTGGTTATAACAGATCTGATATACATCATTTTGAGGTCTGATCTGGACATAATAAATCTGATTTATAGTGTCTAAGCTGTCCTATAATGAAGTGAATATCATTGGAAATTAAATGCATTGATTTTTAGCTCATCTTTGACATCTTGCATCACTTCTTGACTGCTGATATAAAATTGCAGACCTTTGAATACAAGGTTGTAGCAAATCACATAAGTCTCTAAAATTGGGTAAGGAAATTTTACAATTCATAATCATTCATGGTTGAAATGATTTGGGCTTAATTTTAGTCATGGACATCTTTTACACTCTTGTATTCACGTAAGTGCTCTGATCAAGTTGATAAGTGTTTAATTGGCTAATTTCTTTAAGTGACATTGTGGATTAATGCTCTTAATTTCTCATTGCCATTATTGTCACTGAGTGGATTCATTGCTCATTGTTAAATTGGATATCTCTTGTGGATGATATTTTTATCACAATTGTGATAAGAGATTTAAATTTCTCTATTGTATCTAAGTGGCATATTGGTGATTTATTGATTATAATCTTGGAGATTGTTAATTGTCTTAAGTAGCATTAATCTTGTCTTTGAACAATTGTCTATTTATATTATTGCCGCATTTCTCTAGCACTGTTAAGCTTGAACACTTTCTCTTGTGGTTGAGATTTTATTCATTTATTGTTTAAGTACCTTATCTTTCTTAATTGAAAATCATTGTCATTAAGTACTTTACAAATTAAGTAATCTCACCTTAAGAGCATTCATCTCTTGCACTTGCATACTAGGGATAGCCTCTTGCATTAAAAATTTACCTCCAAGCATAAGCTTGGTTGATAGAGAATAGGACCACCTTTCCCAATTTAGTTTGAGGGGCGTAGCACCTCTTTAGTGGTTAACACAGTGACCTTGTAGTCATTAAAGCCACAAACTTTGCAGCGCCGGAGGCATCGGGTGGTTAAAACACAAGGGGAGGTATCGTTTATCAAGCCTCTGCTTACTTCCCGTTGGCTTCTATCCCACAACCTACTCTAGAGACTAGTTCTAAAATAGTTAAGAGGAAGGTTATACTTAGAATAGGCATCTAACTTAAAATCAATCAAGATTTTGCATTTCACCTAGCTTGTAGGATTTGCACTTCATCTAAGGTAGTCAAGCATCCAAACAACGATTGTTCATCCGGTTACTTGGCATCAAATTGATAATAAGAAAGAAGTTGACTCCATAAGGCACTGGTCTCACATTTAAATTTAATCTAATTTAATCTTTAAGTCTTGCTAAATTTAACCGAGTAGCTAGGCCATTCAATCGTGTCTCCCGAACTTGTTGGTTGCCAACTTGTCCTTCATCTTCACATTTCCATAGGGACCACCCCCCATAGCCTGTTGTTGGGAGACAGCTACAACGGAGAGGTCGGGGATTAGGGTGACAACTCCTGGCCTGAGTCGTTGTCGTAGTGCATGTACAATCTAAGCGACAACATTTTTTGGCGCCGTTGTTGGGGCCAATTTATTTGGATTTGGTGTTATGACAACTATCATCACTCTTCATCTTCCTTATCCTGCCAACGTGACACAACATTTTTTGGCACCGTTATATCTCTTCATCTTTTCATCACCTTCTCTTTCTTCCTCTCACTAATCTTTTCATCTCTTCTATCTGCGCCTTTAGCACCTGGACATTTAGATTGGTTTCATGTTTGGGTGGCGTCTCCACTTATTCATCCAAAAGCTTACTCTAGAAAAAATCTTGGTAGTTTTCTCAAACTCGCTCTCAGAACTTGGTTGAACAAACTACATTCTAGGAGGTTATGCTTGGAGGGAAAAACTCAATTAATTATTAAATCCTTTTAAGGACCTAATAATTAATCAAGTGAAAAAAAAACCTCTTAGAGTAAACTCACTTTATGACAAGGTTCCAAGTTACCTAAGCCTGTTACATGGCTCAACTCATCATACTAGCATCACTTATACATCGTTCCTGCAGGGCTTGTGGAATTTGAGTACAACAGAAAAATATGGGAAGAAGAAGTAGAGTTGAAAACTGATTTAATGATCTTTGATGGTACATGAAACCTCTGATACATCCTTGGGCAATAAGTCTTCAAAAATCTTTGGGTACACTTCAGTGGTCAACAAGGCTCATGGCATGTGGATCTCTAGAGTCCAAATCTAGCCAAGAGATTATGAGGACAACAGGGAAATGCAAGGCCTGCACACATATGGATCTAAAACAAGGAAGATAGAATGTAGCTATAAAACAGGAGAGAACATGGCTGGTCTCGGAGAATGACCATGGAATTCTAACACCGTATTTTTGCCATGTACCTTCCCATGGTTCAGGATTAATGCCCCCTTTAGATAATTCTGAACAAAAGGTATTGCTTTCAAAAATAATTCTACTATGTTACTTTCTCATAGTTGGCATATACACGAGTGAGCAGTTGGCAACAGTTCAAAGTAGTTTTCTGTTGTGAAATGTTTTGCAGTCAAATCAAGAGTAATCACGTTAGAAAACTTTTGGAAGAAAAATGAAATTAATATACGTAGACATAATTTTGCAGCTGCACAATTGTGCCTGAATAAAAGGCAAAATATTGTCCTTAGTCTGTGCCATGATATTACTTAACAATCTAAAAGAGATGTTCATTGGGCTGTTACTTACTGGTTGGGACAGGGCAGGTGTAGAGCCCCTCGTGTGGGGAAGGTGTCTGACCTTCCAGAGTTGTTTTCCCTCCATGATCAAAGTGACGTAACGCATATTCGACAAGCCAAATTGATTTAAGTGAATACTTATAGGTTACCTTATCCTTCATATTTGATACCATGATTGTAAATAAACATTTAGTAGCCCGTATTTATTAAATCTTATACAACTCAAACAACCATTTGTATATTTATAAACTTATAAACTTTTTCTTTATGCTATTGATACTATTATGAGTTGTGGCCAATTCTGAATGGTGCAGCTAGCCTTTTTATTAAAATATTTTCTGATTCTGATATTGTTGTTGAATGGTATTCTAGTCAAACTTATTTATCTTTCAGAATTTGTCTTTAAGGAAACAGAAGCCTTACTGATATAATACGTCTGCAAATTTATTTTTGTCATAATGTCATGGTTTCCACGTTCAATCCTTCATTTAGGATCTGTTTGTGAATGATTCCATTTACTTAATGAACATTGAAATATCCTTGTTAAAAGTAAAAGTAGGCATAGAACACGAATCTGATTTCATGCTTTGGCAGCTGATTACTGTTTTCGATGCTTATTCTATCAATTCTTGGCAAACATTAGGTGTGGGATGTGGACAAGAAAGAGTTGGCTCATGTATATTCTTGCAAGGAAATAACTGCATTTACAGTCTTACAGGGAAGTCCTTTCATGTATGTTATGCACTCAAGTATAAATTTAAGATACTGTGAATTGAGTTAGAAATACATACATTAGATGTGCATGTCTAAAACTTTTCCTTTTTTGACAGGTATATAGGTGATGTGAAAGGAAATGTGTCTGTTTTACAATTTGATCCAGAATTGAAGCAGATTTCGTGTATGCAATATTCTATTCCTATATCTATTACTCATGGTAATCAACACTTCTACCTTGCCATTTTTAATTTAATGCCCACTGCTGAATTTAGCATTACTGAATATCATGCGAAAGAGAATCACACAAGTTTTAGGGAATGCATACAAAGTGAATGTGTATAGGATTGTGTCCCATAAAGCATCTTGAGATATATAAATCTAACTTAGAAACAGGGAGGATTATACATACATACATTTATAAATGTTGATTTGATTATGAGAAAACTATTGTTGTTTGAGATCTATTATCCACACTTGATACACAAGCATGATAGTGAAATAGTGGTTATTACAGATGTATGCCTATTCAAGCAGCTATAGAAAGTCAAACAAACCTTGTACCGCTTAGAAAAGTCTATATGGCAAGTTCAACCTCTCAATGGAGACTGCCCATTTGTTCTTTTAGCTATGGTCGGTCTTCATAAGACATATTTTAGCCCTTGAAAAGTATATGTAATGAAAAATGTAAGACATGTTCTTCATCTCAATTTCAAAAGAAAAATTTTGAATTTCTAGAAGTCTATTTTTTTGGCTCCAAATGACAAGTCGGCCCTCCAAAAGATGAAGTTGGCTCCAGTGAAGGGACACACCCATTCAGGCTCTTGAAATTCCTATATATAGGCCATTTGTCCTCCACAAGGGATGAATTCAGATCATCTGAGGCAGAGAGAAAAGGGCAGATCTGAGGCAGAGAGAAAAGGGTAGATCTGAGCAGAGAAAAGGAAAAATCTAAGGCATAGTAAAAGATGATTCTGAGACAGTGATCTGAGGTAAAGTTTCTGGGTATATAGAGCAGCAGGACCGATATTCTTGGTCACAGTAGGAGGCTGAAATTCGGCCCTGGCAGATCAGACCAGGCTGAGTTCATTCAGCAGCAATTTGACTTGTCTAATGGGAAGTTTAACCAGGTGTGACCAGAGCTGTGTTACTGGTCAATTTGACTTTATATTTGACTTGAAAAATTAGATGTATCTCTGTTGAATTGAATAATTTCTCTACGGGAAAGGTTGCTAGGTTTTTCCCCCATGTGGGTTTTCCTAGGGTAAAATTCTTGTGTCTCTTGTTTGGATGTCCCTTTATGGTCCTACTGGCATTTTGTTTCTACTGTTGAGATGTTCTATGTAATTGCTTTATGATAAATTTGAATGCAAGAAAAGATTAATGTAAAAAATCACAAGAAGTAATTATCAGTTAGAAGATCCTATGAAAAATCAACATGGTATCAGAGCTATGGTGGAAGAGCAACCTTGGAAAAGTCAAAGCTTGGGCTTGCATTAGCCCTACACACTTCAAGAGACCAATCACATGAGAGACCTCAGACCATCCGAATTTTCTTTCTGTCCACTAATCAAGAACGAAGAAGGACAAAATCCTAAAACAGGCTGAAAAGGCCTCAAGGCTTGTTGCAGTAGGCCAAGAAATCTCAAGAAGACCGAGGATCTTCAGGAATAGCCTAGTAGAATCTGAATCAAGGGCCTTAGTTCGGGCGTCAAAAGCCGAGGAGTCTCAGATAATAGCAATCCGAAATATCTCTGTCTGAGGACTCGGTTGTATAAGGTTTCCATAGAAAGCACATTACAGTGATGGGATGCTCAATGATGACTATATGGCCTGAGAATACAGACCTATAAAGTGGTCAAAAAAGCTATAAGAAGTCTGAATTTTAATATGTGAAGTATGTATCATCATTTAATCACAATGGTTTCGTTTTTTGGCAACATTCTTTTTGAAATTTCCACAATTGCAATAACTGGAATTTTAATCTTCTATATACTGGAGATTATGTCTTATGAATTATTAATTCAACAAATAATGATTAAAACACTATTGCAATCTTCACAAATAAAAATACGAAATTGAGAAATATGTAGACATATATAAAAATATGACATCGTTATTTTTGGACAATTGTCCCTGGAAAAACCTTTAATCGAAAACTAGTGTAGGAGATGAGGGTTTATTATTACTCAAAAATTTAGGAGAAATTACAATTGGTTGCCTTCCACTAGCAAACCTCCTGCAAATATTGATCTCCTCTGGCAAAATAATCTGGAGACTAACTGTCTCTCTCTGCAATTGGATGCTGCCTCTCCTAGGAAACTTGTACTCCCTAGCTATTCACATTGCCTGGCTGGAAATGTGCACTACTGCCTCCGGAAAGTCGTCAAGCCTCTGGAATCTCCCTCTAGCAAGTCATCCTGCCTCTTGCACTGCTCTAGGCCCACTCGCTCTACCTCCGGATAATAGATCCGGTCACTGGCTCACTGAACAAGCTCCTCTGCCACCCGCACTGTCAACTGGCTAAATACGACCTCCTCTACAGATAACTGGGCCTCTTTCTATCTCCCGAACACTGGAAAATACTGAGGAAATCTCCTTTGAAAACCTGCTCCCAAATCTCTGCTAATCCCCTTCCTTTGATGCTTCCCTAGCTTCAATTGCGTCCTTGTTGAATCACTGCAATTGGGTAATTCAAACTACTTGAACTCACTCGATAGCTGCTCCAATCCCTTTGATCTGCTCTTATAATTTCTCATTGGAGTCTCAAAGACCACGATCACATCTCAATTGATGGCTAAGATCATCTTGACTCCGTCAGTTAACTTTTCTAGAAGTCTCTAGAGAAAAATCGAACTTCCCCAATTAATTCACTTTAATTAACCTATTTTCCTAAGTTAGGAAATATTTAATTATTGGCTAATTAATTTAATTTAGTTGTCTCCAAGTCTCTTCTTGCAACACATTTTCTGGGTTTTGGAAACTCATGTTCCTTAGCCTCTTCAACATCATAGAGACTAGAACACTTGTCTGCTTCTACCAAAAAATTAACACTCCCTATTAATGAGGAAGGTGTCATCCACTATACCCATTTGCTCTCTGAAGTAGACAAACTTTTCCCTCCCCAAGGCCTTCATGAGTATATCAGCCACCTGCTGGTCTGTGGGAACATGTTGTAGTTGAACTAATCCATTCTTCCATTGTACTACTTTGATCTTACACTGCTGATGCCCCTACGCTGAAGTCTCTCTGGCTGGAACTGTACCTTTCTCTCTGCAACTGGGCAATTCACACTGCCTTCCTCCTGCCTCTGCGTTCCTTCCATCACTGCACATGTGTGTATTGATCTCTCATTGGTCTACTGAGTCACTGCAACTATCTCTCGAGCGTCTGACTGCGCTTAGGTGACTCTTCACTTTCTCTCAAGTAACTGACTGTGCCTTGTCGACCTTTCAATCCTCCTGCTACTTTAACTATTGGGCTCCCGTAGCAAAGGTAATGATCCAACTAAGGGACACAACAATTGGATCTGATCTACTAATTGTTGGAAATGTAACTAGTTTCATTCTTCATACTTGTTGTTTTACTCATTTCATGCTCTTTATTGATGGTCTTTTAGGTAAAAGCATGTTCTTCATGCTTCTAGGGTTTGTTAGGTCCTAGGATATATTGGCATGAGTCAAGAGAGTCAACATCATATTTATAAGACCCTTCCGAAAAAAATATATCTTGTAAAAGAATTTATTTTGAGTCTAGAAGGTCTGGGAAACCTCCAAAGTACAAGTTGGCCTTGACAGCTTCAAGTCGGTCTAAAGGAGGGAATTCAACTCCTTGGAAAGACTATATAAAGGAGTAGTTCGACCTCATTTGGAACTCACTCACTCACAAGTTCGATCTCAAGAGAAGAAGTTCGATCTAAGGCTAGAAGAGGCAAGGAAGGAACAGAGGTCTAGAAGGAAAAAGGAATCCAAGTAGTCAAGGAAAAACTTGTTTTTGGGCTCTATCTCTCTCACACATATGAAATTCTAAGGTTTCTACACCTACAAAGGAGGTCAAAATTGCAGATCCGAGTTGTAGTATCAAGTCGCTGGGAGAAGGAATACTTTGTCTTGACCTCTTTGACCTTAGGAATATCGGCCTTGCTCAAAGAAGGATCTCTTGAAGAAGCCAATTTTGGGTTTCTGCAATAGCTATGGGGGCTGAAGTTGCAGGATGAAGTTGTAGGGTCAAAGTTGTGGTCGAAGTTGCAGATAGAAGTTGGCTGATGTAGGATTGAGTTGTGGTGATCTCATTCTCTTGGAAGGTCTGACTTGGTACTTGGGGGAAGACTTTGTCTAGGATTTGGGTCTTTGTTGTCTCATTTGATGCAGTTTCTACAAGAAGAGAAGAATTTTTGATTTATTTTTTATTTTTTTTACGGGTTTTCCCCTTGGAGGGGTTTTGCCCTGGCTTGGAGCCTCATATCTGTAAACTGTTTTTACTATTTTTCTCTTGATATTTGTTTGATGGAAATGATCTAATAAAGAAACATAAGAAGAATAATAAAGTTCACAAGCAAGCATTAAGGTTAAGAAAAATTGAAATTAATAACTATCACTTGCATTTTCCAACATGGTATATCAAAGCTAAGGTGAACAAGATGGCAGTTGGACGGATCATCTTGTAGACACAAGAAGGGTTTGCTAAAGGGAAAAGGAAGACTTATTGATCTAGAAGAAGGGTCTCATGATAAGAAAGCTTGAAGAGGAAGACTACAACAATGTTGTTGTTCTCTCTTGAGGGAAGGATCTAGTTGAAGGCTCATTGGAGGACCTCTTTGAAGGAAGCATCAAAGGATTTTGATACCATCACTTTTGGAAGCCATCATTGAAGTCTCTTTGAAGATCTTGGAGACCTCAAGATAGTTGGAGACATCATCAGAGAGGAAAGAGTCTTGATCATGAAGTAAGTATCATATTGTTACTCTATGTCCGAGTCTATAGGTCATATGGGTTCTTTCTGTAAGGAAAGAAATAAGCTCGTTGGAGCATCAAATTTCTTATCATGGAAGAAAAGGATTGACCTGACACTTACAAAACATGAAGTAATGGAATATGTTATTGGTGAAATTACTGAACTTAGCAAAGAAAAGACTCAAGAAATAACAAAGTACAAGAAAGGAGAAGTAAGGGCACAAAGGATCATCGTTGAATCCATTAAGGATCCTCTTGTTCCGTTTGTTGCAAATTTGAAAACTTCTAAGGTGATGTATGAAAAGTTAGTGAATTTGTACTCTGTAAGTACATCAGGATAGAAGATGTCTTTGTGGAATAAGCTATATAGAATGAAGAAGTCAAAGGATGAGGACATGACATCCTTTCTAATGAAGATCCCTCAATTAAGAGATCACTTGTAGGGGCTTGAAGAGACAATTTCTGATTCGGAAATGACCATCTGTGTACTAAATGCATTGCCACTAGAATGGAGCAGCTTTGCAACAAGCATCTACTCTAAGAAAGATTCAACTCCTTTTGATGAGTTGTGGTTTCAATGCATCTTGGAAGAAACAAGTATCAAAGCAAAGGATGACATTGGATTAGATGAACAATCTCAAGCATTTATTGCTAGAATCAAGAAGCCGAAGAAGGGAAAGTTTAGGAATTCCAAGAAGAAAGATATGTCTAAGGTTCAATGTTTTCAATGAAATGAATATGGACACTTTAAGAGGAACTTTCCAAGCTAACAGAACAACAAAAGAAAGGAAAGAAGCGAGGATCACATAGCTGAAGAAATGGGAGAACCTGAGAAGAAGCCAGAGAAAGGAGATATGAAAGATCTTTACTATTGAAGAAGGCACCCTGACTATTAGGTTCTCTTTGAAGATTGATCTTTCCTTTAGAATAGTATGCATTGTTGCTTACTCAAGAAAATTCTTGATTTTGTATAACATTATAGAGAGAAGCATATGATAGTAGCATATTTAAAGTTTACTTGGTTAAGCTGCTTTATAGAAATCAGCTAGATAGATAGACCATTTTACGTATTGTTCATTCAGGCACTAACTAACATTATGTTAGAGGTAGTCATCTTGCTGAGGTGGATCATCATGATCCTGTAAGAACCATCATCTTGGAAGGTTCTTGGAGGTAGCATTATGAAAATGGTTAGTATACATTCCATATGGTATGGAAACAATACTCTCAAGTGATGAAGGAATGGAATGGGTCAAGTTGCAGACTTATTTTAGGGCATAGAGCTAGATGATTGGATGAAAGCATAGAAACACACATTGAAAGTAAACTTCGGATAGGATTCATGTGTACAAAATCTTGTAAAAGAAAGTTGGTCATAAGATATGCTTAGTATATGGTTATATAATGCTTGAAAGAAGAATCTGACTTGCTCAAGGATGAATAATGAATTAAGACTTTCTCTAGATTATGTAAGAATAACGATTAACATCCAATATAATCTCTAGAAGAAAAGTTCTAACTTGGTAATCAAGTTCGCTCCTTGGGCACTGTTGTTCCTTAAGAAACCAATTTCCTGGCTACGGGGAAATGGTGCTTAAGACATTAATAAATATTATTTACTGTCACGTATTATTTATTGTGTTCTCAAATGAAGGACCTGGAATACTTGGTCTTTAACTCTTAATACATGTATGACCAGAACATCTCAGAATGCCATTTGTTGCTAGATATAAATGATGAATGAAGAAAGCTTGAAGGAGAAGTTAAAGATAATATGTTGATCTTTCACAGAAACTACTATCTGTAACTTAGAGGAACTATGATAATGAGAACTGAATCATAGACAATATGCTGGTATTTCACAGAAACTATTATCTATAACTTAGAAAGGAAGTGAGGACTTCAAGTATAGGAGCGCTCTTTTAAGGAATTTTAACTTTATCTACATAAGCAAATAAAGACCTGCAGCTTCATTACTATACTTGAAAAGAAGAAAACATAGCATGACACATGACAGAGAAGCTTACAAAATTATATGCAACAACTCATGGAAACATCTGATTCTTTCATTAATCAACGATGATATCATGAATACAGTGGCCTAGTCTCCGGGTTCTCCAAAATTCCAACCCTTTCTTAGTAAATTTTTTTCCTCTTTTTATACATTGTGGAATAGTTGTTGATTTCTGAAACTGCCCAAACTATCTAACTGCTTTTCTAACTATATGAAGTAAAAACTATTACAGAATTTTACAGAGGGTAAAAGACACCTCAAAGAACATGAAATAACAAGAACATAATTGGATTCAGAAGGGATTGATAACTGCTGGCTTGCTCTGTTGATCCACTGCCGAATTCCTCTGTAAATACCCTATTGATGTTTAATTCGTCTTAGCCGTAATGAAATACATTTAATTTGTGTAATCCTGGGCTTTACATGGGCATTCTATTAGCCAAAATGCAAAGAAACATATTGGATTGTCTTCCTCTTCAGCTTCAGCTCTAACCCTGATTTTCCACTTTACATAGCGAAATTAACATGACCCTTGATTAATACGGAACTCAAAACGAGTTAACCTTGCTTTATAAACTTGTCAAATCCGCCCGTTCAGTGCTTCGTTGATTTCCATCGCAAATCGCGATCGGCCCGATATATCACTGTAAAACTTAACTTTAAGCATCCTTAGGCCGCATAACTATGGAAGTGTTGGACTTATGCATAAATCCTTTATATTTGCGCTTTTCTATTGTAAACCTTTTATAATGAAAATATATGATAAAACATGCTTTTTTCGCTTCCAATACGGGCTCCGCACAATTTCTGAGGTATGCCTTTCCGCCAATACATCCCCACCATAGATCTATGTCTTTCAGAGCAGATGGTCTGTAAAGGTTTCGGGCGAGACATAAGCCTGGAGAATACCTGCCCAAAATGGGCAGTTTCCTCTCTCCACCTAATTGCTACGTGTTGAATGCTGAGTGGAATTGGGTGAGTTCCAATAAAAACCATCTACCGCTTCTACTCCGCCCAAAAACCTGCTTTATAACTTGAAAACTGCCTTTTCGCACGCCTTGCGGACCTGCCGGACTTATATAACATAATATATATCACTATCGGATCTGGCCCGCAATCAGCATGTCACACACACACACACACACACAGACACACACATATATATATATATATATAAAGTGTTATATGATGATCGCGGACCTGCCAAGGCTTTAAAATATAATATATATATGCTTCAGGTCCGGCCTTTCTATTATAATCCTTTATAATATAAATTCATATAAAACGTCGTAAACAAAATATATATGAATATCAATAAAAATCTTTGCAACCCACGATAAGACGGATGTAGTGAATTATAAAGTATAGCGTATAAACTATCGGGTCCGGAATTCCCATCACTCATCGCAATTAGTAAAGAACCTGCATAAAGGCTTTTTGGACCCGCCGGAGTTATTTAATATAATATATATATATATATATATATATTCATATATTTGGGCCAGCCCTTATCGTAGATCGCGATCGGCGGGTCATATACATATAATATAAGCACTTTGTGTTGTTTCGGACCCGTCATCATTATAAAATATGGCATATAGAATATTGGGTTCGGAACCCAATCGCAAATCGCAATTGGCGCTTGTCTGCAGAACCAATCGTCCATAACCATTGCGGACCCGCCGAACATTAAAATGCAACATATATTATTTCGGGTCTGGTGTTAATGCTTTAACACTTATTTCCCTTTGTAAAATCCGATATATTCCTTCATTTCTTTTATGTTTTGATTCCGATATACAACTTATTACATCTCCCTCTTGCCTTATCTTTTTTCAAAATATTTTTCAAGTAATTTTTTTGAATGAAACAATGAATGAAATAAACAACAAAATACATGTTACAACATTTGGCTCCACTTGGGGATAGTGCTTTTGCCACAGAAGCACAAAGAACCGCAGATTAATGCCTTCACTCCGGGCACAGAGTCATATATTGCTTTGCATAAACTGAAAAACTATGGCATTTGTACAATGATTTCACTTCGATATTCACAATGAAATGATGTTTATTCTTTAGAACTGGAAGTAGTGTTTTAAGTATTGCCCATTAATAGGCAACTGGAGAGTTTCACCATCAAGATTCTCAAGGATGAAGGTATTATTGGATCTCACTTCAGAAATTCTAAAAGGACCATACCAGAGAGGGTCAAACTTCCCATGTTTACTTTTATCTTCTCTTCTGGTATCCCATCTCAATACTAAATTTGCAACTTTAAAATCAATTACCTTGGCTTTCTTGTTAAAATTATTTTTCATCTTGGATTGATACATAATCAAGTTGTCTCTTACCTTGTCCCTGTTCTCGCTAAGCTCTACCACTTTGTTCATTCTTCTTAACAAAGCATTTGGTTCTTCTTTCGCTTCTTGAATCATTGCAATCATTGGCTTCACAAGTTGACTTGGAAACAGAGCCTGAGTTGCATATACTAATTCAAAAGGTGATTTCCCTATAGATCTTCTTGTAGTTACTCTAGCAAGCCCACAGAGCAAACTTTAACTTAGAATCCCAATCTCTTTTATTTTCTGCAATGGTTTTCTTAAGGATTTTCATCAAAGTTTTGTTAGTACATTCAGCTAATCCATTTCCCAGAGGATGGTAAGCTGTTGAATGGGACAAAATAACATTATACTTGTGACAAAAAGCCATGAACTTACTTGAGTTGAAGACTTGGGCATTGTCTGTTATAATTTTAACGGGGCATCAAAATCTGCTGAAAATATTTTCTTCCAGGAACTTCCTTACTATCTGATCATTTTCTCTCTTAGTAGGAATTGCCTCTACCCATTTGGTGAAGTAATCAGTTGCTGTGAGAACCCATTTGTGTTGTCTGCTTGAAGGTGGATTGATTTCTCCAACAAAGTCCAATCCCCATTGCCTAAATGGCTCCTCTATGAAAACTGGAATCAAAGGTAAAGGAGCTAATCTCTTTTTCTCAGCAAAAAGCTGACACTTCTGACAACTTCTAATAAACTTATATGTATCACCAAATAAAGTAGGCCAATAAAATCTTGCTTGAAGGATCTTATGTGCAGTTACTTTCCAACTGTGATGTCCTCCACAAAACCCCTCATGATAATCTTTGATTGTTTCTTTAAATTCATCTTCTATTAAACATAGCAATAAAATTCCAGCAGGATCCTTCTAGTACAATCTGCCCTCCACAATCACATATGACTATGCTTTGATCTTTAGTGCCCTATACTTTGTTCTATCTAAGGATTGGGGACAAGAAAGAAAGCACAAATAATGAATTATATGCTTATACCATTCTGAACACAAAAATTTATACCTGATCTTCATACTTGGATCTTGCTATCCTTCACTTGCTTCAGCTGCTTTTTCCTCCACAGGTGCCAACAAGTTAATCCCCAACGGTTGAAAGTTTGATTCTGTTAACATTTTTGCCAATCCTTGTCCCTTCACCAACTTTGTGGGTTTTATGTCCAAATCATATTCTTGGATCTTGGCAATCCACTTTCCTCTTCTGCCTTCTACATCTCCCTGTACTAATACATCTTTCGCTGCAGCATTTGGTACATAAGAAATGATGTGGGACTGCAACACATAAGTTCTAAAAGCTTTCAGGGCTTTTACCAAAGCATACACCTGTTTCTTAAGGATATTATATTTCAGCTCAGAATCCCTAAGAATCTTATTGAAGAATGCAACTGGCTGCTCTTTCTCTTCATCATTCTTCTGCAGTAAGACAATAACTATTAAACTTGATGATGCAAATGAAAAAACTTGGAAAGGCATTTGGTAATCAGGGCTAATTAAGAGTGGAGCCGTGTAATGCCTCCTTAATCCTGGAAAATGATTCTCTAGCTTCTTTGGTCCAGTTCACTTCGTTCTCCTTCTTTAGCATATTAGTAATTTCTTTTAAAATTTTTGCATAGTTGGATACAAATCTTTTCAGGAAGTTTATCTTTCCCAGAAACTTTTGAATATCCTTTTTACTCCTGGGCAATGATGTTTTCTGCACAGCTTGTACTCTGGTTGGGTCTATCTTCAGTCCTCTGGAAACAATGTGTCCCAATAGTTTTCCTTCTTCTAGAGCAAAAATGGATTTCTTGAGATTTAAGGAAAGTCTAAATCTTCTACATTTATCAAAAGTCCTCTTCAAATGATCCAAATGTTCTTCATCAGACTTCGAAAAAACAATAATATCATCCAAATATATTACTACAAATTTATCTCCAACAAAAGCAATGTCCATAGCGCTTTGAAATGTAGCATCTCCATTCATCAATCTGAAAGGCATTTTGGCATACATAAATGTTCCCTAGGGTTTGTGAACACTGTTTTCTTCTGATCCTCCTTATCCACAGCCATCTGGTTATAACCAGAAAATCCATCTAGCATTGACATTCTAAAAGATCCTGTTACCTTTTGTAGTACATGATCCATCTTAGGCAATGGATAGTTATCTTTCAAAGAAGCCCTGTTGAGATTTCTGAAGTCCACACACAACCTTATTTCTCCATTTCTCTTTCTCACAGGTACTAGATTAGCCACCCGATCAGAATACCTGAGTGGGACTATGATTTTGGCATCAAGCAACTTCTTAACCTCCTTTTCAATTGATGGTAGAAGCAAAGGATTTATCTGCCTTAGCTTCTGTTTGTAGGGTTTAACCCCCTCCTTCAAAGGAATCTTATGCTGAATAATATTTACATCATAGGTTTTGAGATCTTCATAGGACCATGCAAAGACATCAACATAATTCTTGAAAAGTTTAATATATTTTTCTTTAAAATTAGGTGAAACCCCAACATATAATTTGACTAACCTAGGATTCTCCTGAGTTCCAATGTTGTGATCCTAAATATGTTCATCCTGTGAGATTTTCCCTGAGTCCACAGCCACATCATTGGAACTAAAAAGCCTTTCAAGAGGAACAAGTCCCTTTGGCAAAATATTATCTCTTTTGATTTGCTATTGAATCTTCTAAACCATTGGCTCCTGCAATTTCTGTTGTCTCTTCTTCGTCCTAATCAATTTCTGTGCCCTCGAACTCTTCCACCATAGTCAAAAACTCCTTAATCTGCTGGTCATCTTCAAAAACTTGCCAGTTCTTAACATTATCAAGAACAGAAGGTCTGTGTCTCATTTCTACCTCATATCTTAGTCTTGGATTAATAGGAGGCTTGAAAGTGCTAGCAGCCACAACCAATGAATCTGCCAATCTATTCTCATCTCTTGGAATGAATTGAATGTTAAAAGCTTCAAAGAAGTTTTTAATCAAATCCCATACCTCATTTCTGTATGCCTGGAGCCTAGGATGCTTTGTTTGGCAGTGATATTTTATCTGCTTAATAATTAGCTCCAAATCTCCATAAGCAGAAATTGACTTGACTTCCATCTGTTTGGCTGTTTGTAGAGCAATAATAAAGACTCATATTCTGCCACATTGTTAGTTGCCTCGAACTCTAATTTGAAAGAAAAAGGGAACATATTACCTCCAGGTGCAATTAGAAGAAAACCAACACCTGTTCCTTCCTTGGAATAAGCTCCATCAAAGAAACATTTCCACACTTCTTCCGTTTGCAGCTTTGTAATTACATTGGCTGTAGCAAGCTGCTTCTGATTATCTTCAGCCAACTTTGCATTATCATGTAGTGTGAAACAAGCAAAATCACCCTTCTCCTGAATATATATAGGGGAATTGCTTGCTCCGTTTTTTGTAATTGTCTTTACAAACCTAGTTTCTCTGTACAATCTCCTCTCTTCCCCACCAAAAACCGGTATAACAACATATGTAAAATCTAATTTCAAAACACCTCCCAATTTAGCCCCCCAAGACCTAGATAGAAGCATTCCAAACCTAGCAAGAATATCTGCTACTACAACATCCATGACCAAGCTTCTAGCTGGAATTTGGGCTAGTGAAACTGCCAAATCCTTAATAATCCCCAGACACTTGACTTTGTTTGAATCAAAAGAATACAAATCCCTATAAGGTTTGGTCATGTTAGGATTCCAAGAAACTCTCCTAGGTTGTAGCTCGGAGATGCCCGGTAACATATAAGTTCAACTATTGTTGCAGTTTTAATGGAAGGAATGATGGTTTGATTCAAGCTAGATAACCACTTCTATTTTGTCTCACTCCAGAAATGCATGAACACCCTCAGACTACAAGGCTTTAGACCACCAATGCTCACAGTTTTAGATATAAGGTGAATATGGAGAATACTAACCACACTAGCAGATACACAAGGCCATGTGATGGCCGACTGCAACTAATAAAGAAACCTGTAAATCTAATCTATTAATGCAAAGATAGGATGACAACTCTCATGCACAAACCTGAGCAACCTATTCAGTGATGCATTCAACATTTTAACACGGAGATAAGATGACAGTTATCTGGTGCTAAACATTAAAAGATCCAGAATACAGCATATCAAGCACAAGCTTGGAGCAGAGGAAAATGGACAGTGAGCAATTAATTAACAGCAAAAGAAGCTTGCATTAGCTGAAAATGAAGATGAGACATTGCAAGTGAAAATATATCTACAGTCTCCAGCAGTTGAACCTTACATCAAATGCCAACCCTGATTACCTCTTACTTCTGGATATTTATAAGTTTACAATACTAGGGCACTCGGCCGTTCAGGTATGGAGGGGTCATAATTGACCACCAATTGCATTTAACCGCTTGATGGAGTCTCTGAACGTGTTTGCTTGCTTCAGTGGGTGAATCCGATTTGTTCAGGTGCTGTGCTATCCTTTTAAGCTGTTAGAGTGCTCGTACCGGCGGAGTCCATGACTGATAAATTCAGTTATAGAGTCGTGCTTGTCCTTTTCTCCTCTCGACCATGCTTACTGTTAAATATGGTTGTTGGGGGTCTGATTGTGACTGATGATGGCGGAGCTGGTCATCTCCTTCTTCTGGCAAACAGAATGGTCGAGGAGGTGGAATGCATGGGTAGGTGAATGATTTGGGTGAGCGAGAAGAATGGTCGTCGGATCGGGGAAATGGACGGTGGAGATGGCTCGGCGAAGGCTATCGGCTGAGGTGGGAGCGGGGTGAGTTAGGGCCGTTAGATCTCTAGCGGACAGATTGGACAATCATTGGACTAGGGAGTTGCACGGACGTTTAACAGGCGGGGCAGATTGGTCGGGCGGTAATGGTTTTCATCGCATCGCTTTTGGGTGTAAAGTGGTAAAAGCTCGGGGCCGAGCGATTCCATTCAACGATTGACACGTAGCGGTAGATGAGAGAGAGAAACTGCTCTCATCGCGCGCTATCGCTCGATTAATTTGCCTACGCAATGAAAGCGAAGACCGTGAGATCTTGGCAGAGATGATCTGACGCTGGGGAGTGGTAGAGCGGGTCGCCTTTATCGGGTGCGACAGGAGTCATTGGATCGGCGGGG